>JANEYF010002642.1:0-73146 GCA_029963845.1 Rhamnusium bicolor | reverse complement strand
AAGATAATAAGACTATTCATATTGTGCATTAGATTTTTGTCTAGATATTAAACGTTCATTAATTCAAATTGTTCCTAACCCTTTTTTATTTTTAGATATAATATTGGTGATTTTAGAGAAAAGTATAGTTATTCCTATACTCAGCATATAGCAAAAGCAAAAAAACTGGGAAAAAGTGGAAAAAAAATTTATTTACGGTAATAAACAACAAAATGGAAAAACAAAACTGGTATCTAAAATACATTTTTAGTTATTAATATTTTTATTTTAATCACACATTATTGAATGACTTATTCTTTTTTCGAGAGAAAATTTAGATATTTTATTTTTTATATTTAGATCAATAATTTTAATAAAAAGTTTGATTATTTCTCAAGTCAGTCATATAACTACCTTTATATTATATATTTACACTTATCTTGTGTTGGATTTTGGGGATTAATTTTAGTGTATTGATCTTCACCACGCGCTATTTTTTTAGTCTTGATTGTTATCAGTTGCGATGTTCTCATGCTTGATTATACACTTTTGCTAGTTTATTTTAGTTAGCCTCATTTTTCAACGACAATTAAGAGATTTGTTTTTAGTCTCGCTTTCGCAATGGTCTGTTTTAAGGTCATCCATTTAGAAAATTGATAGGCATCTATATCCGGTCGCTGGGGTGGTTCGATGGACTCAAGTGTGTTTTTTTTGCACATAGTGTAAAAAGAGAGAGGACTCGGAGTCAATCTAAAAACTCCTTCTCTATATTTTGGTTTTCGTATTTCGATAGTGGTGAAGCGTGAGTAGTAGAGTTGGAAAACTTCGTACGGGGAGAGGTGTGTGAAGAAAATTCTCACGTAGCATCTACGCCGGAAAGGGGCAGCGAAGTTTTTTTGCTTACTTAATTGGTGTTAGTTATTTTCCGGCTACATGCGCTTCTGGTTTCGTAGACTGTTTCAGAGCCTCGAAAGCGTATTGCTGGAATAGACGTAATGTTGCGTGTGTATTTTTCTTCCAGAAGGTTTCGACTTCTTCAGCCTCGGCGGATATCTCGCTCAACATGCTGGTTTCTGGAAGATGTGAAAGGGATTCGGTGCGGACAAATGTGCCTTGTTCCACTCGCTATCAATGTTTTTATCGCCACGCATACTCGACTTAATCTAGATAGTTGCTGACGGTAAGATCACTGTCAGATTTAGAAGTAGCAGGTTGACGTCTTTGTCCGGTATATGCTGATCTTGGATAAAATGCATAAGTCGTTCACCACTCTAGATCCGAGAGGTAAATAATTGCCGACGACGGATCTTCGGAATTTTTCTTCACGATTTAATCTCTTATAATAGTTCTGTTTTTGTAGTTACAGCAAGACTTCGTCACAGGAGTCTGCATTTAGCAGTATCGGTGCCTTCTGTGCCACGGCATGGTGCGCTTATCAGATATCAGGTTTTAAATAGTAATAATCGAAAATAAACAAACTATATTAAAGTGGCAAGAAAAAAAAAAAAAACTAGGTATAGGTGCGGCAGGTACTTATTAACGAACTAAAATACTTATTTTTTAAAAAGTAATACAAGTTTAGATTCGACCTGCTAGCGAGTATCTCTTCCAACGAGTTCTTGTTTCCAAATCTGTTCCAAAAAGGATTTTTAACACTTTTTTTTGTTTCTTCTGTGCATGCATCTCTGCGGTTATCTTAAATGCCCAATGAAATTAAGCAGAAATACTCGTTGTTTTTGTAGCGACTGTGTGTTTTATATTATCGGTGAATTTAAAAAAGGATGTTTCCACATTTGAGGGTTCTCGCGTGTGGATGGTCGCGTTTCCAAACGATCGTGCCCCGAAATTGCAATTGATTATTGTGGTTGTTGGAAATTTCCACTTGTCTTCAATTCCATCGATTAGGGGCCGGATCGCAATTTTCCGAAATTATATAACTAGAGAAGTGAGTGTGTAGGTCTGGTTAGTTTTCTGATATTTTCTCGGCCGAGATATTTTTGTTCGGCAGTTGTTTTCTGTCTGCCTGTGTGGCTCAATCGCACGTTTGCACCCCATTTTATTATCGACTTAGAGAGAGTCATTGAAGTGCCGTGTAGCCGGAAAAATTATTCACTGATCAAGTTCGCGCGCGCGCGCGCAGTTTCGTGGAAGTGGTTAGCTGTTTGGGTTTGTTAGTTAGGCCAAGATGTTAGTTAGGGGTCTGCGTTTACTTTGGCGCAATGGGGATAGTTCATCATGTCCCCATTATCCGGGTGGATGTTTTCGATGGTCTTGTTCTCGTTTCTGTACTTTTCTGTTGAGGTGAGTTCTTGTGTGATTATACTCAGATATTCGCAAGAATCTTCGTCACTATTACGCTGTGTAGTCGATATTTTAGATCGGCGTTAGTCTAGAAACTTCCTCTGTCTTCACACGTATTTAAAAACGATTGCCGTTTGATATTTTTCAGTTCCTTTCGCAAGTTGTTATTGTGGGCACTAATGTCGACGGGATGGTAAATTTTATCTTTTTGATCACTAGTTATTTTTTTTTCGTAAATGACGCCACGGAAGTCGCGCCGGCGACATTACAGTTTCATCTCGAATTGGGTTAGTGATCAGATAGCCAGAATGTGCGCCTCGGGCAGATTTAGACGCTAAATCACTGCCGGCTGGCAGGCCGGTGCGATCTCGTTCATGAGAGCAGCGTAGGGCTTTGTTCCCTGAAATCGATGCGGCGATGACCATTTTACGGCATTCTGGAAGCTGTTGGCATCGCGACATTGTTTCCTGTGCGTTTTTTCTCTGCGGGTGCCGAGTAGGATGACACATCGACCTTGAAGGGATGGTCGGATGGAGACACACATGTCAGCTTGTTAGTCGAGAGTAGCAGGAAACCGTATTCTTCCTTCGCCTTCGAGATCACTTGCGCTGGTGTCTGGCTCAATTTTAGATGATAGCATAGCACTCAAAAAAGGCCGCCGTTATGGCCGGGCGATTCCGGCACGGCAACTCGCAGTTGACAGGAACCCGCCACACGCGCTGGTGCCGGTAGACTGGGGGTGCGACACAACACATCTCCAGCAGGCCCGATCTCGACTTAGTCGCCGACGGCAGAGTCTGGCCGAGGTCTAGCGGTTTCGATGTTTTTTATAGAGACACATGTTGGGCCAGATTTTCCCAATTGGGTTCTTTATTTGGCTGAGCCTGGTGATCGCACCTCGCTCTCTCACTGCCTGATGTCAGTCGTGAGACTGAGTTCCATCTGCAGCTCTTTTTGTTGTGCCTGGAATAGGTTCACCTGGGAGCAGATATGTTGCTCTCACCGTAGCTGGATCTGAGTTTCTGAGTAGGTATGGCCATATACTAGCTAGCTATATTTCTGTCTATGCGTAACATCTTGTGCCAAGATCTCGGTTCCCTGTTGACGTAACATGAGGAACGGAGAGACTATTTTATTTTTAGAATGTTCATCATCTTGTGGACACTGGCTGATGGAGACGGCTCATTTCACTCCTCCTTTCACCTGAAAGAGAGAGCAGACGGAACGGCAACGCATTAGAGTTGTGCCAGACACTTGTTTTTTTCTCTGAAATCTGGAAGACATTCTCGGAGGCGGTGTCTTGCATTTGCTGCGGAGAGATTCATGATAGAGATCTAGCACACTCCAGATATGTAGAGAACAGCTTCTGGTGATCCTGATCTTAGGATGTGTTCCGTCTGCGGAAGCTGCGCACTCTTTGGTGTTTCCCGAATTGTTTTTGAAAGTGGACGACTCGTAATATTTGTCCAAACTCAACTCCCTTGCCTCGCGATTTCTCTGACCACTTGTTTTTTATTTTCTGGAAGGCATAGTTTATCATCTGATAGGCCAGATGGTGATCTACTCAGTCGGTGGTTCATTGATATCCGTGGTTTGGTGGAGCCTCAACATAATATACTCAGTGAGTAGAACAGGGAAATACTTTGAAAACTCTCCAGATAATGTCTGTGTCAGAGACTGGGTTGTACCTGATTGCGTAGTTTAGGGTCTCTCAGGTGGTATGGCTGCCCCTATGCATCCATTCGTGGTAGCGCGTAGTCGCAAGATATTTCGATAGTATAATCAATATTCATGCGATGTTAGATCAGAAATGCCTTGCAGTAATCATCTAGGCCATCGATATTCCTGTTTAGTTGTATTAACTTGTGTAATACAGCGGTCTATCGCAGAGTTGTCTGCCATTTTCTGGCACACCACTGTGTATCTGACGTCATATCTGTCTTCTAGCAGCTCTAAGATACGTAAATATCTTGTGCAGGAGTTGGCGCGCAGGATCGGCTGCTGTCGGAAAGATCCCTGATGACCAGCACAGTACATCCTCGACGGTTCGTCTGAATCTGCTGTTTAGTTATTACATTATTTTTTCCTGGTTTTCACGCTGGCCGTCACCATGCTGCGCATTTCCTGTATTTTCCGATTGCCCACGGCGTCGCATAATTAAATTCATTTCCACATCCCGTAGTGCTAGGACTAGAGAGAGAGAACTAGAATGATCGTTTTGAGTCTTACAGTTACTCGACTGATATATATATAGAGAGAAAGTCGGACTCGATATCTTGAATTTTATAAATTTTAAAATTGCAGTAACTAGATAAAATGTTTAAGTGAACTGACATTTTTGAACATGGTAGGCGAGATCGAACTAGACATGTGTCTTTTTTTAAATAGAATGTTATGTATCAAAAAGTGAGTTACTATGTTATTATCTCATTCAATCATTTTGATAATGGAATTTTTGTTGAAATAATGCCATTTTTCGTGATGGATATTAAAAAATGTTTTAAACTTATAGAATATTAGTTATGACATTACTAATCAATGTTTTTGAATTCATTTTTCATTTCCTAAAAATGGTGGTGGAATAAATTAGTATATTCAATTAAAAACTTTATTTTTATATTAATTTTCAATTTTTTCAAATGGAACACTTGCATATAACGATGGATGAAACATGAAAAACGAACGCATTTTTTGTGGGTATTTATTTATGTAGTTAATTATTCATTTTTCGTTTTAGTAAATAATAAGGTTGAATTTTTTTTTTTAAATTTTAATTTTTTTTCACTTTTGTTGATGAGGATAAATATTTTTGTAGTATTTTCTATGGCTATTGTAACTTCATTTTCAGTTTTTATAAATAAATAGTGTCAATTCAAGTATAAACTTAAAAAGATTATGAGAGATAATTTTAAAAATTAAAGACAAAAAATTAGCTTGATTTTGACACACGTTTTATGTAATTTGAATGAGGAGATTTAGTAAAGATTTTTTTTCGAAATGAGTAAAGAGAGTATAGATTTTTGTTTTAAAGTTGTTATTGAGACAATTGTGTGTGTGTTGTGGAGAGACAGATCGTCGGTCGTTAGTTATATTTTTGTGTTGAATTTAAAAATATTTGGAATTTATTAAATATTTAAACTTATATAAGGGACAGTGTTTGAAGAGAGAGAAATTTATTTGCCAATAGTTCGTCACCAACGTTAATTTTGAGATTTTTGATAACAGTATTTCTAAAGTTTCGATAGATTTTCAAAAATTGGAAATGAATATAAAAAAGTGAAAAGAATAAATGTAAGTTAGAACGAGAAATTGTTTTTTTGTGGTGTTTATAATCCCCGTGTTAAAGAAGAAGTGACCGTCTACTTATTCCTACTAATGAGGTCACTTCTCTTTAACTAACACGGGGATTCTCAACTGTTGCCAGCACCACAGAAAACTCATTTTCTTCGTTCACAACACGTTTTATTCTTTCACTTTTTTTATATTCGACATTTCCAGTTTCCAGAAATCTATCGAGAAAGTTTTGGAAGCTGCTAACATCAGGAAGCCTTCTTTCAGGATAACGTTGGTGATAAATTCTATTGGCAAGTAAACAATTTCTGTCTGATTCTCCCAAAACAAAAGTCATGTCTACAAGTTCCGCTTTATTAAAATTCATATTGTAAAAATTCCAAATATTTTAAATTCAATACAAATTGTAACTAACGACCGATAAGTGTGATAATTACTCCTTTTGTACACGACAATTTATACCAAACTGAGGTTTTATTGCTTGTCGAATAACGAAAACAGCAAAAATCTGTACAAAAAAACATTACAGTAAAGGACTGGTTAAATACTATTTACTCATTTCAATGGAAATGGTCCCACTAAATGGCCTCATTTCAAAATTGCATAAAGACGTGTGTCAATCAAACAACACGTCGAACACCTATTATAAATTTTTCTAATGAATTATTTGAGGGAACCTCTTTTTTTAAGTTTATACTTGAATTTGACACTTATTTATTTATAAAACGAAAATGGTTGCAATTAGCCATAGGGAAGTACTTACAAAAAATGTTCGTTTTTCATTTCTACATCACATCGTCGAAAAATATACAGGGTGTTTCATTTGAAAAAATTGAGAAAATTCAATTTAAAAAGTTCTTAATTGAAAAATAAACACTTATTTATTTATAAAACGAAAATGGTTGCAATTAGCCATAGGTAAGTACTTACAAAAAATGTTCGTTTTTCATGTTTACATCACATCGTTGAAAAATATACAGGGTGTTCCATTTGAAAAAATTGAGAAAATTCAATATAAAAAGTTTTTAATTGAATACTAATTTTTGGCCACCCTGTACATTTTTAGGAAATGAAAATGATTCAAAAACATTGATTAGTTGTGTCGTAACTGGTATTCACATAAGTTTTTCTTAAAACCCATAATTGTGACTGTGGTGATTTTTTTAATATCCATCTGCAGATGGCATTATTTCAACAAAAAAACTCATTACATCAAAGTGGTTGTGAGATAGCCAATAATAATATAGGAATGAATAGAGCCTAGAAAGTGGCTTCAAAAAATGTACTGATATACATAGCATTCTATTTAAAAAAAAGGCACATGGTCCTGTAATTTCGTCTTGGCTCGCCCTGCATGTTCGAAAATAATTTCCAGCTATAGACTTTTTTATCTAGTTTACTTGCAATTTTTTTTAAAAATTTCTAGCTACCTTAGAATTCAAGATATCGAGGTCCGACGCACTGTATATATATATATCAGTCGAGTGGCTGGCAGGCCAAATGCAGAAGGCGGTCATTCTTGGTTCTCTCCGTCTGCTTAGGCACACGATTCCGGAACCTACAGTCACTAACCCTGCGGGATGTGGGGAGTGGCTGAGGTTAATGTGCTGGCGCGACTCCCGTGAGGCGTCGGAGGCCACGGGAGGACTGTCCAGCGTCGGGCAACCGAAAGAAAAAAAATAAGCGCCTCCGGCGCGACTCCGTGAGGCGTCGGAGGCCACGGGAGGACTGACCGGCATCGGGAAACCGGGAAAAAAAAAAATAATAATAATAACTAAACTAGCAGATTCCGGACTGGTTCGTCGAGGGACGTACTGTGCTAATCCCCAAAAAGGGGGATCTTTCCGACCCGAGGAATTATAGGCCGATCACTTGCCTTAACTCCTGCTACAAGATATTTACACGTATCTTGTATGCTAGGGACGCTGAGGTCTGTTGATCCGGTCTTCCAGCAGATACACGAACAGCGTGGTGCCAAGAAGGGCATGGCAGGTTGCAAGGACAGCCTGCTGATAGACCGCTGTATTACACAGGATTCTGTGCAATACAAACGGAATCTATCGATGGCCTGGATTGATTACCGCAAGGCATTTGATACAACATCGCATGAGCTATTGTTGTACTTGCTCGAATGTCTTGCGGTACCAGCACCACTAGTGAGATGCATAGAACAGCTGCTGCCGCTCTGGAAGACCCGCTTCACCATAACATCAGGTGCACAGCGGGTCACGACAGGGCAGGTGGCATTTAGGAGAGGAGTTTTCCAGGGTGACTCCCTGAGTCCTCTCCTGTTCTGCATCTCACTGGTGCCGTTGTCTGTTGGGCTCCGCCAAACCCGCGGATATCAATGTGGGCCACCCAGCGACCGGAGGCATAAGGTCACCCATCTATTTTATATGGATGACCTTAAACTTTATGCCTCCGGAGAGCGCGAACTACAAAACGCTCTTAGGGTGGTCGAAGAATATACGCGGGCAATTGGTATGGAGTTCGGGTTGGACAAATGTGCAGTCGTCCACCTCAAGAGAGGACGATCCGGGGAATTCCCTGAAGATGCGCAGCTCGCAGACGGAAGCATCCTAAGACATCTGGATGCCGGAGAGACCTATACATATCTGGGTGTGCAACAAAGGCACATCCAGGATGTATCACAAATAAAAGATTCTCTCCGCGGCAAGTACAGACACCGCCTCCGAAAGATTTGGTCTTCCGAACTTTCGGGGAAAAACAAGGTGTCTGCAACTAATATGCTTGCCGTTCCGATTCTGCTCTACTCCTTCGGAGTAGTAAAGTGGAGGGTAGATGAGCTGCGTCAATCAGACCGAGATACCCGCAAGATGATGAACATTCACAGAAGTATTCATCCTAGATCGTCCGTTCCTCGTGTGTACCTCCCACGTCAACGGGGGGGCCGAGGACTCTTGAGCCTGAAGTGTACGCATGGCAGAGTAGTACTGAGTATGGCATGTAACATACTCAGGAGCTCAGATCCACTCTTGCGGTTTGGAAAACATCACGAAACTGTAGGAGTGGGAGCAGGATTGTTCAAGGCAGCAAAAAGAGCCGCAGATGAACTCGGTCTCGCATTTGACATCAGGCGAGGAGGCCGGCGAGGTGCTGATGTTGAGTCAGTCACCGAACTTCAGCCAAATCGTCTGAAAGCCCGAATTAGGAGCTGCCGAACAGGAAAATCTGTTTCGGCAGCACGTCGATAAACCCCAGCATGGTGTCTTCTATAAGAACATCGAAACACTGGGTTTATCGACCAGGCTGACCTTCGCCTTTCTAAGGTCGGCAGGGCTTAAGTCGGAGATCGAGGGATTCATTGTGGCCTGCCAAGATGGTGTTATCAACACCTTGGTCTACCGTAGCCGCGTGTGGCGTGTAGAGGTTCCTGATATCAACTGCAGGACCTGCCGTCAGGCGCCGGAATCGCTCATGCATTTACTTTCTGCATGCCCCATATATGCGATTTCGGCCTACATCCACCGACATAACGCGGCCTTACGAGTGCTATACTATCATCTAAGACACTCGTACGGGGTAGACCAGACACCAGTGCTGCCTTACGTCCCCGGAGATATTGAGTCCGTTGTCGAGAACGAGAAATGCCGGATTTACTGGAACTACTCATTCCCGACTGTCAGGCTAATCCAAGCCAACAAGCCTGACATAGTCCTCCTCGACCATCAACTCAAGGTGATGTGTGTCATCGAGTTCTCGGCACCTGGGGAGAAAAACATCACCTTGTAGGAGGAGGAGAAACGAAACAAATATCGCGATCTCCGGTACGAGCTCCAAGTGCTGTACCCAGGCTACTCGGTAAAAATGGTCGTCCTTATAATCGGTGTACTCGGAGGGATAAAGCCTACGCTGCTCTCGGACCTGAAGATCATACCGGCCTGCCAAAAACCAGCCGAGTGGTTGGCAGGTCAAATGCAGAAGGCGGTCATTCTGGGTTCTCTCCGTCTGCTTAGGGCACACGATTCTGGTATCTACAGTCACTAACCCTGCGGGATGTGGGGAGTGGCTGTAGTTGATGCGCCGGCGCGACTCCCGTGAGGCGTCGGAGGCCACGGGAGGACTGACCGGCATCGGGAAACCGATAAAAAAAAAAATAACTAGTGATCAAAAAAAGATAAAAAGGCCACCATTATCGACATTGGATGCCCCCTAACCAACAACTTGCAGAAAACGGAGACGGAAAAGAGGAACAAGTATCAAAACTTGGCAATCGAACTTAAACACGTGTGGAGACTAGAGGAAGTTCGAACTATTCCAGTCATAATATCGGCTACAGGCGTAGTGACGAAGAGGTTCTTGAAATATCTGGAGCAACTCAATCTACCTAGAGGCCTCGCAAAGAGTATCCAGAGGATGGTGATTCTCCAAACATGCCACATTACGAGAAAATTTTTAAACGACGAAGGATAGACCATCGAAACATCCACCGGACTAATGGGACATGATGAACTTCATCCCCATTAACCGTGCCGAACCCCACCAGAAATGGGCTCGGGCCCCTAACCTAACATCTTAACCTAACTAACCAAACCCAAACCCTATGGGCCCGAGCTTCCACAGAGTCGAACCCCAACGGCGCGCGCGAGGGATCGGTGAATGTTTTCCGGCTACGGCCGAGAAAGTGACTCGCTTAAGTCGATAATAATAAAATGGGGTGCAAAGGACCGGCAACCTCCACGTTGGTGCACCCTGGACAGGCAGGGGCAACACTGCCAGGCAAATGTCGGCCGGGGGGTATCAAGGCTAACCACCTAGTACCCCTTTTTCACTTCTGGTTCCATATAATTTCAGAAGAAGGGCCCCTCACGACCGACCCCAATCGGATGGAGGTGAGAGACAAGTGGGAGGGGCCTCAATGGTAACAACCGCAATGGACAAGAACACTTTAAGTGGACGAGGGAACTTCGGGGCACCCCGTCAGTCGGAAGAACTGCCAGCCGCAGTCCCACCGCGGCAATTATCAAATAATGGGGAACATCCTTTAGAGTTCACCGATGGCATATAAGCATTCCCTTACAGTCATACGGAAATGGCAGTATTTCTAGCAATTTCATTGGGCGTTTTAAGATAGCCGCAGGGCATGCGCAGTTACATGACATGTCAAAGTGTATTAAATCCTTTTGGAATCGTTTGGAAGCAAGGAACTCGTTAGACGATAGAGAAGATACTCGCCTAGCACGCGGTCGGTCCAGGGTTCGAATCACAAACTTATTATTATTTTTTTAAAATAAGTATTTTTTAGTTCGTTAGTAAGATTTTCCCTGCCCTTTATTATAGTTTCTTTATTTTCCTTGCCCTTTATTATAGTTTGTTTATTTTCACGGTGCCGAATTCCTCTTTAAAAAATGATATCTGATGAGCACGCCATGCCGTGGCCTTGAAACGGCCAATGAAATTGCTAGAAATACTGCCATTTCCGTATGACTGTAAGGAATGCTTATATGCTCACCGATGTAGACTTAAGGACGAGGGTTAGCCTTAACACCAGGGCTAACCTAAAGCCACAAGACCTGGCTAGAATAGAAGAGGTCATCGATGAGGAAATTCCGGAAGATACAGTCGGCCAGACAACACGCTTCTCGGATCTAGAGTGTGGTGGAATATAAGACGACTTATATAGTTTTTACTCCCAGAATCCGGCACATAGCAGCCGGATTAAGACGTCAACACCATACTCTAAATCTGACAGTGATGCTTACCATCAAGCAGCACTGTCTAGATAGGATCCGAGCGCTCATGGCGATAAAGAAAACATTGATGAGGCGGGTGAGGAGTATGGAACAAAACAATTTGTTCCGTACGAATCCTTCTCGCGTCTTTCAAGAGCCGCAGCGTGTTGTAGATAATCCGCCGACTGTAGAAGAAGTCGAAACCTTCTGGAAGGGAACACACGAAACGACGCGTCCATTCAATAGCGACACTCCAGCAATTGCACACTTCGAGGCTCTGTGCCACAGACATCTTGAAGAGCCAGAAGAAGTGTGCCCGGCAATCAGTACGGAGGAAGTCCAACAAGCACTTATTAGTAGCAAAAACTTCGCTGCCCCGGGCCCAGGCGGCATTAACTACTGGTGGTGGAAGAAATTTTCTTCCACTCACCGCCGTCTGACGCGAGTTTTCAACTCTGCTACTCTGGAAGACTCGCTTCACCATAACATCAGGTGCACAGCGGGGCAGGACAGAGAAGGTGGCATTTAGGAGAGGAGTTTTCCAGGGTGACTCCCTGAGTCCTCTCCTCTTTGCATATCACTGTTACCGTTGTCTGTTGCGCTCCGCCAAACCCGCGGATGTCAATGTGGACCACCCAGCGACCGGAGGCATAAGGTCACCTATCAATTTTATATGGATGACCTTAAACGTTATGCCTCTGGAGAGCGCGAACTACAAAACGCTCTTAGGGTGGTCGAAGAATACACGCGGGCCATTGGTATGGAATTAAACTAACAAGAAGTGCTTAATCAGGCTTTAGCTAATCAAAACATGAGACATCACGGTGACGTCATTGGTAGCCAATCAGAGGCCCAAAAGGCATAATATAGCGTGGTCCGAATTATTACACTAAAACAATCTTAAATCAACACAATGATTATGGTGTAAGATTCCATAATATAAAGGTCGTTAACTAATTGTTGACTGAGAATGTCAAAAACTTTATTAAAATTATTGATGTAAGAATATAAAGAATGAAAATATAAATTTTCTCATGAAATGAATAAAATCAGCAAAATTGTGAAATACAGATAAAGATAAATGTGCTTCTTAAAAAAATGTATTTTAGGCCAGTTTTGGTTTTATATTTGTTGGTTACTATACGTATACAAGCATTTTCAAAACATCCAGTTTTATAACTAAAGTCTTATATCAGTGTACCCGCATAGATGTAGTGTAGAATAATATACTTTTTCTAAAATCACTTGGCATAATTAATCCACATAAAAATAAAAAAAGGGTTAGACTTAACTGATTATTGAACGTTGAAAATCTAGACAAAAAAATCTAATGCACAATGTAGATAGTCTTTATTATCTTTAATTATTTACAATTAATAGCAAAGCATACAAACAAAAATTCTCTCACATGGGTCATGAAAAATAAGAAAACTATTACAAAAGAAATTACGAAGAGTAAGAGAAAGTCGAGAAAGCGAGACAAGTAAAATAAAAATAGCCCACAAATAACTTGGCATTTGTTGGGGCTACAAAATATATACAATTGTTTAAATTATAAAACAGTATGACACAAGATAATTTATTATCCACTTTTGTGATTGCCAAGGTATGTGTAGTTATACGACAAACCTCTATATTTGCCACGATATAATAATTTGAAAAAAAATATATTTTATAAAATAACTAAACATTTTAATATTCATACCAGACAAGTTTGTAAACATAATAATACATTATTACAAGAAGATTCAGATAATTTTTTTTATAATTATCTGTTATTATATTTCCTTCATTAGTATCAACAATAATATTTTGTACTTTAAAATTGTATTTATTTCAAAGCTCCTGCTTTTCTTCTTCTACCTTATCCAAGATATTGCCGATAATAATACTTCTTATCTTATCGTTGACACTCGCATTATCATTCTCAAATAAAATACTGGAAACACCATTTCTTTCAGTATATTTTATAATGCTCCAGCTATAAATGAATTAAAGTGTCATGAAAGATTGACGACATCATTCATTTAAATATTAATTGTTACAAAAGAATACACAATTTTCTTGTTTAGTTATTAGGTAACCTCAATAACTGCATTTAAATAATGTTATAAAAATAGACAACACTAATAAATGGTGCAAACCTTTAATGATTAGGAAAAGTTAGACAAAATCTAATTACGTGTTAGTTTCCTTCATAAATCTCTTTATAAATCACACTTCTCAAAATGTACCGAACAGATTTGGTTTAAATTAGAGACGGCATTATCTTCACAAAATAAAAGCCATTTCTTTTTCAGCTCATTCTTGGGAAATCTGTGGTAAGATAATATTTATCGTTCCATCACTTGTATCGAGACAGTACTTTACACAGTATCTGGTAGGCATTGTACCCTAAAATAAAGTAGAAAATGTTTAATTTAATATTTCTACCTTTTGGATTATGTAGATTATTTTTAAATTGAAACAAAAATATCAAATTGATTCATCGTAATTTTCAGCTTGCTGTTTTTGGTTACGGTTACATATTATTAAAAACCATTACTTAATGTTTATTTTAGCGGAAACAGAAAATATTTTAACCTATTTTTATTTATGAAAAAACCAATAAGGCCCACTTACCTAGTTTCAGTAAAATTTTCCTTATTATAGTGTTGATGTAGTAAAACGTGCATGCACTAAAGTCTGTCTTATGTGATATAGCGGTGTCACTTAAAACTTCTAGGTATTTTCATTAAATGTAATAATAAAGTAATAAACGTAATTAACATAAAATCGTAATTAAAAAGCACATAACCTGCCACTATGAATACCAGGAAAATAAACGGCCATTGTGTCTACACTCTCCACGGGTAGTTTGACATTATCAGTCTCTTTCTAATTTGATTGCATTGCTAAATGGGAGTAGTTTAATCTTCTTGGTGTTTTGCCACATAACAACGCTCTAACCAACTGTGCTACCATCTTGATATTTAAAAACGCCACCATATATCCATGTCTTAGCCAGGAATCGAACTGGGAACCCTTTGGTATCAAGCCTAACATATAAACACTAAGTTACAGATACATAGATCCTGTATATTGTGTAAGGTTCTCTCTTATTTACTATGGTTGAATTAAGGCTATCAAAAAAAACATTACGTTTAGTTTTTAAAGACTGCTAAGGCATTTTTTATATTTTTGTTTTTAATAATATGAAAACGCCTTAGTTCACTTCAGATTCATTTTATATTTAGTTTTGAAATTCGTAATTTAAGTAGGCTTCTTTTAATGTTTTATTAATGTAGTAAAGTAAAATTATGCTAATTATTATTTATCGTCACAACATAACAACTGTTTTTTTTTACCGTAATGTTTTTTAAAGTCATCCGTTTCCAACACAAGTACTTTAAAATTTTCAATAATCCAAGGAGAATATTTTTTTCTTAGTCTGTATGTTTTAAGTGAGATATATTTATTTAAAGTACTATTAGAAAAATAATAACAAATAGGTACTTATTAACATATTTTTTTGAAATTGTTTATGAAACATATTCTGCAATTTGGTAAAAAATATAACTATCGACAAGGAAAGAGAAAAGTATGAAGATGTTAGTCAATTTTAATTAAAAAATAAAAAAAATTATTAATTATGCTGCTAATATTTTAAGCCACTATTACTAACACGTGACTCGTAAATAATTCGATTAAGTCAAAAATAGCAATCTTAACATAATGATAGACACACAGTAATAGCAGACTAGGAGAAAGTTGTCCATGATTTAATATATTTTGGTGTGGTTGATGACAATGAACTTATAAATCATATTGCCAGTCTGAAAAATGATAGTCTACAAATCAAGTTATTATAAAACGCTTATTTGCATTTTACATCCTATAAGAAATAGAGTGACTTATTAGTTTACTAGTGGAACAGTTTCTGTAGGTTTCAATATATATGAAAAAATTTAATGGTTCGGTGGTGCCACGGGCAGTGACACGTCTTTCCACCCAGACGGCCCGGGTTCATATCCGGTTCATGCCAAGTCGATGAGGTGTGGTAGAGAAGCGGATATGTACGTATCACCAACATTCGGAGGGGGATGTAAAACTGTCGTGCATTTGCGATGTGAGCACGTTAAAACCTTTACCACTTCACAAAATGGGGGTTCAGCAAAATGTTCAGGTGCTAGCAGCACTACATATACACTGATGAACGACGATTGATGAGCTTATATCTTAGCAGTAGATATAGGCTGACATTAAATAAATCGAAGATTAAAAGAATACACACTTTTCAAAATTAATGAATTTTTGCTACCCTCTATTTTTATACATGATGGGTAATCTGTAATAATCTTTAATTAATTAATTTTTAAAAAACTAAAAAACTTGAAATTCTTATATTTGTGAAAACCAACATATACGGCCTAAAAACACAAAAATAAATTAGCTGCATTTGTGCACATTCATATGCCATTTTGAAAACGCGAAATGTAGACTCTAGGTCGTTTTTAAAAATGGTAATAGGAGTAGCTTTAGGGATATTTTTCTGATATCCGAAAACTGTGTCGTAAGTGCGTAAGAAATATTTTGAAAAGATTATTGAAAATCTTTATTTTGAACCAAAAATAATAATAATAATAATTCAAATCAAACTGCAGCCCGACTTAACTATCTAGCTCTGGGTGAGTTGAGGGTATTATAGAAATTATCAAGTCCTCGTATTTATGATGAGATGAGAGTTAACTTTTCAACTTTTCCTCAAGGTTTTTTAAATCAAATGCATTTTAGCAATCACTAGTGAAATCTAACAAATACATCTAGTTATACTAGTAAATGTGATGTTTTTAAACATTAACTAGTACATGCCAGCAGTTACTAATAATATACGGTAGCAATTAAAGATTCTTTTTTTATAAAACTGAGATATTTAAAACCTCAATAAAAATTAAAAACATTTCCTGTCACCATAAAAAGCTCTCCTCCCCGGAAAATATATACCCCAGATTGCAACACACTTTTGACAACGTTTAATAAATCAGAAACGAATGCAAATATCATAATTAGTGATTTCAACCAAGAAATTAGCAGACACACTACTCATGTCCAAGTCTATACTGCGCATCTAAACAATGATAGGAGTGGGTGCGGCTGCTCTCAAGTTCACCCTGAGCTACAAGGTGCCTGTTTCATCAAAGAAAAAACATGACGAAACTACGTAATTGTATCAGATTCCTTGAGTGGAATATCAGGCATAAAACAATTATATATAAACCATCCTTTCCTACTAATAATGAAAACACAGCTATATCCATATAATAAACAACAGACGAATAAACAAGTAACGTTCATATGGTTACCATAACATATCGGAATTTCAGGAAATGCAAAGCCTGATATATCCTCTTGGGAGGCTACAAACAACGCAAATGCCATAGCTTGTACAAAAATAGTTTTATTTAATGCCAAAACTTCTTTAAGGTTGGTACTTGCATGGCAAAACCAGTTGCAGCTATATTTTAAGCTCTTAAGAGTAAAACTTACAGTCAAACCATGGTACAGCGAAGTATAGAGTATAACATGTTATATTATCATGATTACGGATAGATTATACCAGAATATCTCATGAATACCTTATTAGTCACAGTGCACAACGCAAGTGCGAACTATGTAAAACCATGGTATCAATTAAATGCGTCCTAGCGGAATGCCCAAAATTCAAGATTTTGGTTTGAAATTCATTCAAAACATATAAAGGATAAAAAACACCTTTGACTTCAGATGCCCCCATAAAAAGTAAACTTGAACGCTAAAATCTGATCAGCGCACTGGATAATTCATATCCTTGTTTTGCACTATTAGAGAATTTTGGAACATTTCTTTCAGTACAGTAATGCTTACGTTGCCTATCGTGTTCCATCCTGTTGGAATCACATACCAACAGAAAGCGGTAGCTCACTAAAAATAAAATATTGGCACCAGTTCTTCATAACATTCTGTATTGACTATAACTGTGTCAACGACGGCAATGACATACTATCTTTTAATGTCGTATGCGTAACAACGACAACGACGCCGAATGCTGCTACTGCGGCTACGACGATAAAGACGAGATCTGTCTCACCGACAAGACGAATCCCCAAGCTAAGGGCTATATCTCAACAAATCGCAGCATGAAAACTGCTCTACCGAGTACAGCACCCTACCAAGTACGTAAGTCGTCTACAGACAATTCCGAGTTCCAATATCGAAAGTTTTGTACGGCCCATTACCGGCTGTCATGAGATCAGGTCGGACATGGCAAGGATCGATCCCACCGCCGACCGTCGATCTTGAGATGGCAAATAGGGCTAGTGCGACGACTGCGGGGGAGCCACCATCGCCTAGTAAAGTTACATTGTTTTGAGCCTTTCGACTCTCGGTACTCCAAGAGATATCGTTGCCCTCTTTGACTAGAAAGACCTTAGAGGAGTTCAGGCATAATCCCACGGATGGCAGCTTCGCACCACCGCTCGCTCGAGCGAGTGCGTGAATCAAATGTCCGAACTTACGGTTCCTCTCGTACTGAGCAAGATTACTATCGCAACGATAAGTCATCAGTAGGGTAAAACTAATCTGTCTCACGACGGTCTAAACCCAGCTCACGTTCCCTATTAGCGCTGTTGTCTTCGAAAAAATAAGGGAATAGAATGCTAGTAAAACATATATCACACCAACCTTTCACCTTTTGTGAGTGCAGTTGTTATTGACAAACAATTGCAGAGTTTTGTGAATCGCAAAAATGTTGGTTCTGCTTATTCCGTTCTCAACTTAATTGAAAGTGAGCTTCATCGCTCATTATCGATTAAGTTATTGCTCCAATTTAAGACCCATTCACAAAATATTCCAATCTGGTTGTTCTTGTTGGCCCTTTTGCCATTTGCACGGATACTTTGTTTATCGCTTTCCATATTCGTAACTTTAAGGATTCTAGCAGGAGTTCTGGGTGGTTGATTCCTTGGACTCCGTCTAGTATTTTCTACAGAATCACTTCTGTTAAACTTACTCGAATTCTGTTCGTAAAAGGAGCAACATTACTCTGTAATTTTCAACGAAAATCTTGTTGATATTGATTTTTTTTTTTTCGGTCGATGTTTAGTTCTTTCAGAGATTTCTAAGTAACACATTTATCAACGGTTGAAAAGGTTTAAAAAATTTGATGTATATCCAAAATTTCTGGTCCCTTTATCAAAGCATTTTTAGTGTTATCATTAACCTAACATTATTACTTAGACAACATTCCTCGCTTGAAAATTCTGATTTTCTTAATAAAATAGATATTAATGGGGTTTATATTACTCATTTAAAATCTAACCATATAATCAACGTTACTAATTTTGTAATTACAAATTACATTATGCTTCCGGCACCATTCAACCTAATTAAAAGTGAGACATGGCAAGCAAGCGATTGGCATATTGTTGATGTTGTTAAAGATTATTTACTCTTTGGTGTTGCCCAATAGAGAATATGTATAAAATTTTCGAACATTATATATATACCGGGTTAACCAAGAGTGTGAACGTGACCATTTATATACGGTATTATGAGACGCAATAAAAAAGTGTTTGAATAAAAGTTTGACGGCAAATTATGATTATTTTGCATTATTTTGCATAATCGGTTATTTTAATAACTTCATAAATACAGATTTATGATGTCATCAACATGCTTTTAACGACAACATGTAATGTTTACTATTGATGGAAAGATAATGTGTGTTCAGATTAATTAATGTAATACTGAGGAATGCAATTTTTAAACTCGTTAAATGACTTTTAACGTAGTGTGAGTGAATTGTCGAAAACAGCAATCCAAAAATATCAGATTGGTATTAATATAACATCCATTTATAAATAACTTTCAAAAATTCTTTAATTATTTTTAAGGTGTGTGCGAGCTTCGATATTAAAAAGGAAAATGAGGATATGTGATTGAGAATGGCTACCACGTTCGCCCGATTTAAGTCCACTTGAATTATTTTTATGGATCTCTTTAAGATTATCGGCTATAAGTAAAGACCAAATAGCGCATAATGAATTGAACATGGAATTCAAGATGACCGTTTACCGCTTATTATTTTATTTTTACACAGGCTGTATTAAACAATATTAAAGAAAATCGGAAAATATTAATTTTTCACAAAGATGTTCCAATGTAACAATCTGAAATTATTATAAAATTATAAAGAAAAAAACTTTCCGTCAATACCAAACATATTATATTGTTATTAAAAAAATCGATGAAGTCTTAACTCTTTATTTATGACGTCACCAACAAAATAACAGATCATCCAAAATAATGCGCCATAATTTGCCATTTAATTGTTATTAAAATATTTTTTTAATACGAGCCGTAATAAATAACGCTTATGAACTTTTGGTTAAGGTTTTATTGTACACAGGGTGGTCAAAAGTTCGCTTCCCAATCTTTGAGAATTGACAGAATCTGTAAGTTAATAGTAGTTTGCTGTATAAACTTATAATAGGATGTTAATTTGATATTATTTTTGTTTAACTCAAATATGTCCTTGGAACTAACCAAGATATTTCAATGACACTTGGTAAGTAAATGTTTCTGGAGTAAGTGTTCTTTATAATTTCTATTTCTCTACCTCAACTAGAGGCGTAGCATTGGAGATATTGATAACTGTTATGGAAAAAATAGTAAGCCACTAATTGAATTAAAAACTTTAAAATCTACTATTATTTTATAAGGAATAAATATTTTTGTAATTTTTCCACAAATCTGAGAGTTTTAGTTTTTATTTTAGTTTTAGTTTAGTTTTTAATGTATTCAGTGACATACCATGTTTTCTTTTCTTAAGAATTATCAATAGTTCTATCGCTACGCCCTTGCTTGAGGTAGGGTAATGAGAATTTTGAAGAACATATCAGTTATTAAGAAATATTTATTTCCTCGATTAGTTTTGGAGATAAAGAAAAAAAAAAAAAAAAAAAAAACCCCCCCAAACCCCAAAAACACAAAAACAAACCCAACAAAAACCCCCACCAAAAACCCCCCCCCCCACCACAAACAAAAAAAACAAAAAACCACCAAACAACCCCCACCCAAAACCCAACCCAACCAACACAATAAAAAACAAAACAAAAAACAAAAACTAAAACAAAAATGTAATACAAAAAGCGAGGGAGAGAGGGCGCCGGGTGGACCCCCCCCCCCCACCCCACCCACCCAAAAACAAAAAAACACAAAAAAAAAAAAAGTGAAAAAAAAAGGGGGTAGAAAAAAAAGAAAAAAAAAAAACAATTTATCAAACATAATAAAAAAACCAAGGAGGGGAAAGGAAGCCGGGGGGGGCAGAAAGAGAAAAAGAACCTCATACCAACGGAAAAAACCCTGCGGGGGGATGTTGTAAAAAAGACTAAAACCCAGGCGCCCGCGGGCGTGACAGACTCAACCTAACCGAGGGCGTGGGGTGGGGGCGGGGGGGGGGGGGGGGGGGCGGGGGCAACGGAAAACAAAAAAAAAAAAAAAATAAGGGGGGGCGAAGGGGGGGCCGGCGAAATTTTAAGACACCCCAAAACCCCAAAGAAATAAGAAAAGAGAGGGGAAGAAAGAGGGGAGGAAAAAAAAGAATGGTGTTGGGGGAGGGGTGGGGGGGGTGGGGGTGGTGTGGTGGTGTGGTCTAATGGAATCACCTAAAAAAAAATGGAAAAAACCAATGCGGCGGCGGGGGGGGGAAGGAAAAAAAAAAAAAAAAAAAAAAAAAAAAAAAAAAAAAAAAAAAAAAAAAAAAAAAAAAAAAAAAAAAAAAAAAAAAAAAAAAAAAAAAAAAAAAAAAAAAAAAAAAAAAAAAAAAAAAAAAAAAAAAAAAAAAAAAAAAAAAAAAAAAAAAAAAAAAAAAAAAAAAAAAAAAAAAAAAAAAAAAAAAAAAAAAAAAAAAAAAAAAAAAAAAAAAAAAAAAAAAAAAAAAAAAAAAAAAAAAAAAAAAAAAAAAAAAAAAAAAAAAAAAAAAAAAAAAAAAAAAAAAAAAAAAAAAAAAAAAAAAAAAAAAAAAAAAAAAAAAAAAAAAAAAAAAAAAAAAAAAAAAAAATATATATATATATATATATATATATATATATATATATATATATATATATATATATATATATATATATATATATATATATATATATATATATATAGACACACACACACATTGTTTCAGGTTACCGATTACCAAATAAATTATGATAAGTTCGAGGAAGATTTAATGGGACTGAAAAATACCACGAAACAGGAACTGATACCACATATACAAACAAATTTAACTATGAAGTAACTAGGGACATTAAACACCTGCTTACGCTAAACAGAAACCAGATGAGAATTGTAACAGCGTTACTCACAGGGCATGCATCGGTGAAAAACACCTACAAAAAATGGGGCTGGACGTAGATGACCTGGGCTGCAAGATCTGTGGAGAGGTGCCGGAAGCAGCCGGAACACATACTCTGTCAATGCGTGGTTCTAGATCGCAAATGTCAAGATACTATTAGGGAAACAAAAACGGACCCAAGAATACTTGCACATAGACCGGTCATAAAACTATATCGGTTAAGCAGCAATATGGCAATTATCGGAAGGTTATGGATAACCAAGAAAGGACACAATAAACTGCTTTCGACTGTAGTGTCACCGCGACCGTATCAGACACACGGACCTGGAAGAAAACAAAATTAGTGATAGAAGTGTTTTGGCATCTTCCCTCATCGACAAAGGTGTATTGTAGTTATGTTTTGGAGCAGTTATTTATTTATTATTTGTTATTACAATTATTCAACAAATTACGCGATCCAACTTACGCAATGGATACATATTTTAATTTAAGAAATATGAAGTAAATAAAACAGAAAAAGAAGAAAACGTATGTACAAAATACTGATTCAAAGTATTAGAAATATGCATGACAAATTTTCACTTATTTGTATGCTATTAAGATTTAGATTTTTTATCAATTCACAAAAAACAAATATTTAATCGATTATTTTCTTTTTACGCTGTTCTTTTAAATAAATTTTTCAAATTGTTTTATGTAGGAATATCCATTATTATCAAAAGCACCACAAATTATGGTTACAATGGAAATGGAAATCTTTCGTTATTCCCAAATTGAAAATGTTAGCTGATATGTTATTAATAATCGGTAAATGTAGAAAAAAATTATGTGAAACCGCGACATTAAATATTCAATGCATCCAAACAAAAGATATTTTGTAAAAGTTGAACAGCAAATGCGAAGAGAAGGTAAATAACTAAACGTAGAAAATGTAATCATTAGCAGAGATGTAGAGATTGATAGCTTATGCATAAGTAAATCCTACGGTCTCTACAATAGTTTGTTGTTGAGAGGAATATTAAACAAGCCTCAATATTTCGGGTATTAAAAAACACAAAGAGCTACAAATATGACCTTCATCAGCATTTCTACGAAGTAGTTCATCCTATAAATGTACAGTTTTGTGATAGGTTGTTGCAAAGTTATACATTATGACATGTTTTTTTTTATGCAAAAAGCATCATTTGTGATACCCTAAACTGAAAATGTCCAGGGTTCTAGAAAAAGTAAACCAGAAAGAACAAGTCACTAACAATTTTACAAAATACAAAATACAACAATTACAAATAAATGGTACTAATATATAGATAAATACAATTTATTTTAAGCTTATTTGCAACATAAAAAAACGACAGCAGCTCCTTAGATTGTTTTACCACCGTCAAAGAAGCCGATATATTTTATGTTGCAAATAAGTTTGAAATAAACTTTACTTATTTTTGTTTCAAAAGCCTACTCTCATACACTCTAGTAGAAATAAGGGTGTTTTCACTAAAGTGAGATTGTATATTCGTGCAAGTTGAGGCAAATGCGGATAAGCCCGGAAAAAGCTATTAACGGGTAAAACTAAAAAACCAAGTTTACTCTAAATCAAAATTGTTAATTTTTGGAGCTGGTCTGTTCAGGAGTGCCCTTTATACGCAGGTAGAGGACGTGAGTGGCTGTGTCTTTTAAGAGTGTAGTCTGAGTGACACACTGTTAGTCCTGGTGAAATAGCTACCGCGAGGGGTCTCAAGTCGTTAGATCAGCCAGGGTTGAGACAAGTCAGTCTTCAGAGCAATATAAGGTAACTTCATATTTTTATGGATTTATGGTTGCTTAGAAGGTTTACCATTACCTGGGCAGAGTAATAAGGCCTTCTTCTAGCGTTTGAGTTCAACAGAATAACTGATTGACACATTGTTAATCCTGGAGGTCTCATGTCGTTAGCATCAGCCTCGTTCAAAACACTCAGTCTTCAGAAAAATGTAAATTGCTAGTGTGTGATCAATGGACGTAAATGACAAAACGACTAAAAAAAAGAAGTATAAATACTTTATTAAAACGGCTGGAATTGCTCCAGACGATTATGCAATAGCTTAATTGCGAATGAATGTGTGCAAAGTAATACATTTTTAAAACGTGAATATTAATAAATGATCGTAATTGACAAATAATGAAGAACTGGGTAAATAGTTGATTAACCAGTTATTATTTTCCCAATTCAATAGAGGATCTTTATAAACACCGATAAATTTAACATTATTGCTTTGATTTATAGTACGATTATCTAATTTAATAAATAAGCTATAATCAGTTTTTCTAATTGAGAATAACATTAAATTAGTTTTGCAGTTAATTAAAACTAAACCCATAGAAGTACAATACAATCGTTTATTTTTGAAAGGGTTTAAGTGATATTTACCTATTCCGAGAAAAACACAAAAACATTCTACTTGGTTAAAACTGAAATCTATGCCTCTTTTCACTTTTTAGTATTTAATTACGTAAGTTTTAGACATATCCACAATAGTTATATCATTTTACTTAGTTTTTTGACTAAAATTAAAAACAAAAGTTGTAACTTGGTTCCTTTCAGAAATAGACACAAATTTTTAAAATTAGAATGCATTTACTTCTTTAATAATGAGATGTATCTGTTTTTTTGGAATATTTTGTTCACAGTAAACAAAAAAATAAGCATATACAAATACTAAAAAGTAATAATAACATGAATAGTGGTACCACGAGAAAAAAAACACAAAACCTCTTTATTTTTAATAATTTTTACTGTTTATTCATTCGGATCTATTCGATTTTAATTTTTTGGTCTTCCAAGTGTTGAAAATCTCACATAATAAAAATCTATGTGTGGTTCGGGCACCCATTATACTAAACATTTTGGATAATTTATCTTCGACTCTAGAATGGCAGTAATGCAGATTTATTGGCCATTACAAGTAATAGAATTTTTTTGTTCGGACAAAGAAAACAGGAAGCTGTTTGAAACTGTATATAAAGTGGTCGTGCTTTTTCTTAGAATGTATTTCACCTAGAACACTTGGTATACTATTATCATTCCCTCCATTACATTCAGCGAAACTAGTCATTTTTGTCGATATAATCGCACAAAAATGGTATCATACACCATTTCATGCGCAAGTTTTAAAAACCACTAAACACATAAATAAAATCAAAACACCTATCAAGGTCATTATTGAAACGGAGCTAAAAACGTGTGCCTAATTTTCACGTCGTTAATTTCTGAAAAGACCTAACTTGATAATTCTGGGTACATTTTGCACTAAACGATTATTTAATATCCTCATATTTCACTAAATAAGTATGCAATGTAGATCCTCTTTGCATCAAATCATAATCAAATAATAGATTTTGCTTTCAAATATAAATTTTTTTGTCAATTCCAAAATAACCAAAGATACACTGAGACCCTTTCAGAAATAAACGATTCAAGAGTTATGCATAGTTTTGACAGTTGAGTTGACTTTACAACACAACTCCTCAATGGAATTAGAATAAATAGCGACGGTGGTATCATCTGCAATAAGTGATATAAATAAAATACCTAAATTACACCCGAAATAATTTTTGAATATAATAAACAACAACGGTCCCAAAATACTGCCTTGCGGCACACCACTGGAAACCGCAAGAGAGTTAGATAGATAAATGTTGAAAATTTACCAGCATCTTCTATTGCAACAAACTGAGTTCTCTCATTTACATACAATCTCAGGTGAAACGATTTTTGAGAGCCTTTAGAAAAAGTCAATAGAAGCACAATACCTCTGTAATTAGAAATAAGAAAATTGTTTTAATTTTCACAGTGTGTCCCAGGATGGATTTCACAATATGCAAATTTTTCAATTTTCAATATTTTGAAAAACTCATTCTTTATAAAAAGTATTGCATATTTTGAAAATCAAAAGCCGTAATCAAATATTCTAAAAATTATACAGGATGATCAAAAACTTAAAAAATGTGATATTTATTCAAGGGTAAACTACTAAAATTGTTCCCTTTAGAGAAAAATGTCAATCTTAAAACCGACTTAAATTAAGAATTTTGTTGAAAAAAATGGGTGTCATGAAAGGCCAATATTTTCAAGTTAATGCTGAAATGCTTACAGGATAAACTTCTCTATTTTTCATTTTTAAGAAAAAAAGTTTTTGATCACCTTGCATACTTTTTCGAATATTTGATTGCAACTTTTAAATTTTCAAAATAAAGCAAAACTTTTACTAAAAATGACTGTTCTGCACTGCTCTTGTGTAGATGTGAGTCGGGGAGGATATGAAAATTTAAGTAACTCACTAATTCTGTGCAGTCGATTATACAATTGCATAATTTGTGGAGGAATGAGATAAAAAAGTATTCTCTCCGACACTACAGAGATATCAGAGAAAATCTGTTCAAGCAATTTCCTTGAGAAAAACCTATGACAAGATAGGAACCATCTAGTTTAAAGGCCAAAAAGTCTATAAATCTCCGCTGAAGTGATTCAACATTATTTATTTGAATATTGTAGTGCGAATTCCAAACAAACAAGCATATTCAAGATTTATACGAATAAATAAATAATACAACAGTTTAACAATGTCGCTGTTGTTAAAACCTTTACTAATACGTAGCATAAATCCCAGCGTGTGGCAGAGGCTACTCTGCGACAATGTTCTCAATGTGAGTTGCAAATGACAACACTTTATCGAGCGTTACGCCCAAGTCCCTGAAAATAATTTCTCTGGAAAATATTTAGTTATTTATATGATAATTATGTGTGATTTCAAATTGTTTTGTGGTATGTCATTATATTAAATTTTTGAGCATTAAGATCCAAAATTGTTTGTTACCGACCAAGAGTATATGTTTGAAAGGTTTGCTGAAGCCTAATGCAGTCGTTTATGCAATCAATTATTTTTATCTTGAGAACGTCTGTATCATAGTAGACAGGACACATCTAAATCATCGATAATGTCATTTGCATATATGCATATTAAAGAAAAGATAGCTCAGTATTGACCACTGAGGGACTACAAACTAGCGGTATATTCGACAGACTTGTAACCATAAGATACTGTAGATACATACTGTACTCTATTAGTAAGATATGAAGTGAAAAACGTTATTAAGTCCATGGAGATACAGTGATTGTAATGCAATAGTAATTATAATTTGTAATATTATTAAAACTGAATTATATTTCAATAAAAGCCTTTATTATAGCATTGTTTCTATTTCTCAATATTACTCCAGAGAAATAAAACTTCCTCTGCGGAATGAGGCCGAACAAGCTGAATTTTTGCAGAGACCTTCATTTTGATGTTCCAATGAAGCACAAGAAAATCTCATATGCCTACCCTTGTGCGTCTTGAGATATCGAAGGTCAAAGGTCATGAAAATCGGTTTTTTCGCGAAAATATCGCTTCCAGTGCATCTGACGTCGTAAGAACTCATAACAAAACTTACGTAAAATAGTATTCTCTACAAAATTGTTCATATAAATTTTTTCGACGACTAACCGTTTTCGAGACATAGCATGATAAAGCGGGAGCGCGATTTGTAATAGGTAATACTGTATTATACTGCAGAGCTATAAATATAAAAGCACTTTTCTTAATCTGTTAGACTGGAAAATTAAATTCCCATTATTAAAACCGTTAAAAATTTGTCTATTTATAAAAAAATATATAATAAATTATTAATAACAAAAAATACATTCTTTTCCACACCACGCCTTATGTTTCCTTGCCTTCCTCCTCGTTTTCGTCGGGTTCCACTACGCACCTCGATCAACACATTATCTTCGTCAGACGCTTCCTCTATATCTGTTGGCTCTATGTCTGTTGGCAAAACCTCTTCAGGCTCAAGGTCATTGAAGTCTTCGATGTTTTGCAACTCTGTTGACGGGTTAAGGCATGGCTGTCCGTGACACTGACCACAAACTTTGGAGCATGGCAGCCCGAGTTTTCTACACCCGCACTGCGCACCACACCCCTTTTTACAATTACAGAATATTGTATTTAATAGTTCGTCTGGAGCAGGTGGCAGTAGTGTTGTTTTTCGGCTGTAATATGTCGTTTTTAAATCCCAACCCCGTTCTTCGGGTTGTAGATTTTTCCCTAGCCAAATCTGTACTTGGTAGTAGACCCGATAAATATGCTGTCGAGCTGCTTCACTGGTAGGTGGAAGGGATGACAATTTAACGGTCTATTAAGTGTGTGCCTTAATAATTGGGTGTATCTAAATTTGTCAAGGTTCACTTCATCTTTTGGAGCACCATACATAGCCAACAGAAAACGCTTTCCGTTCTGAAATACTGTATCTGGCGGGCAGTTTTCTGCTTGAAATATTTGAGCCGAGTGAGTCAAATCGGGATGTTTCTCAAACATTGTCATAACCTTAAGTTTTCCTTTGTTGAATAGTGCCGATGTAGTGTCGCATCCAGTGAGGGCATGCAAAAACAAAATATGTTCTTTGCAAAGACGATATTTGTCGAGACTTTTAGACGAATAAATTAGTGTTGATGTAGTCCCTTTGCCAATTTTCTTTAAGAAAATTTGTCGGTGATGTGACTGAGTTCGTCCTATTAAGAGAACAAGCAAATCAATGTCTTCTCCAATGATGATGGCGGTTCTTTCTTTTTCCGATACTTCCATGGCTGTTTCGATGATTAAAACATCTGCATCATCCTTGGCTTGTTTTGTAGCGATGTTGGCAGCTTGTAGTTGTTCAATAAGCATTTCATTTCACAAAAATGGTGTGAAAATAATACATTGTTTCGTTATTAATTATTTATTATAAATTTTTTAATAAATAAACAAATTTTTAACGGTTTTAATAATGGGAATTTAATTTTCCAGTCTAACAGATTAAGAAAAGTGCTTTTATATTTATAGCTCTGCAGTATAATACAGTATTACCTATTACGAATGCGCGCTCCCGCTTTATCATGCTATATCTCGAAAACGGTTGGTTGTACGAAAAAAAATGTATATGAACAATTTTGTAGAGAATACTATTTTACGTAAGTTTTGTTATGAGTTCTTACGACGTCAGATGCACTGGAAGCGAGATTTTCGCGAAAAACCGATATTCATGACCTTTGACCTTCGATATCTCAAGACGCACAAGGGTAGGCATATGAGATTTTCTTGTGCTTCATTGGAACATCAGAACGAAGGTCTCTGCAAAAATTCAGCTTGTTCGGCCTCATTCCGCAGATGGCCTTTTTTTTTACCTTATTTCCCTGGAGTATATATTAAAAGTATTATTCAAATAAATATTAATTACAATCAGCATCGTCCAAGTACCTACAGCTATTACAATTAGTGGTTTATTAGTCATATAGTTACAAATACTACCTGGCATGTTAACAACTTGAATAAAAATGTATTAGGGAGAAAACTTGAACTCCTCGAAGGTTAAATTTAATTACACGGCTACTTAATCACCTACTAATATTCTAAAAAACCATAAGGACACTGACCTATTGTAAAAATTTAAATATTTTATATATCCTACTACGTACCTAGTCTGTTTCGATAAATTATCTCATAAACAAATCGTTACATAATTACATGCCGCGGTATGTGTCAATTTTAAAATAATTGACACTACCAATTTGGAAAAAATACATTCTGATTTAAGATTAAAATTCTGTTGATATGAAGGACTAGAATCATAAATGTGGTAGGTTGATAATTTTAACTATGCCATATATCATAACTATATTAATATAATCAACATAGTTTATGCTCAAATTAAATTTTATAGGTTTTTATTGTGCGTCTATTTATTATTAATTTTGTGAGAAAATTATTAGTAATAAATAAAAAAGAAAATTGTATTAATTATATACCATAGTAACTGGCAATAAAAGACTTCTTTGCATATACATACACAAAATACTACGTAGGGAATACAATACCACATGTCTGAAGAAGGTTAACCTTCTATTCATCCTAAGCACTGGCAACATTGTATTAAGAATATTCTGTGCTTAAAATTAGCGCAATAAATAAAATTTATGTATAAGTATTATACACATAAATAAATACTGTCGGATTAAGATGAACAAGTTCCTTACAAGGAAACAGTTCGAAAAGTTTTTATAAGACCAATCCTTCAAACAGATTATTCAAGCAGAATATTTGCTATTGATGCAAAAATCGATCTCCACTAAATAAATTTTCATATTCGTTTTACACAAAATCAGACTGCTAATATTTTTTTGTAGGTGTGAGACATTTTTGGGATAGGCAAAGTAATTAAATAATTCAATTAAACTTTAATGAAAACCCAGATTATTTCTAGACCAATACTTAAATATTTGCAAAACATATTTGTATTAATCAGTAAGAAAATTTATCGACCCGATTGTTTTGATTTTTGAAAATATTGATTTTTTGTAAAATTATGTCGTTTCGGAAAAATACGAAAACTCGAAAATCAAAAAAAGAATATGTAGAAAACTCTCCTCTCGATTGAGAAAAACAAAATGTTAAACAACGTTTTACTAGTCTAGAAGTAATCCGGACGTGCTGAGCATTTTTGAAACTTTTTTTCTTAGATTTTTATTGATTTCTTTTTCTGCAAAACTTATTCATTCATCCATTACTGATAGTTATGACTTGACAAAATAATTGCTTGTGTTCCATTGAGATATGACATAACCTAAATCCACAATATGCCACTGTACAAATGTACATAAAAATTCGATTCACTTTTAACGATACCCAACAAATCATCAGTTACAGTGTCGAAGGCTTTTGTGTCATTAATATTGCTGGTGACCCAAAGAGTAGTCATAAAATGAAAATGAATATAGTAAAAAAACTAGTCGTATAGATCAAATTTATCTTCGGTTATAGATCAGCATTATGTAGATAAAGATATCTTTTGACTGTCGAAGGTTATACATCAAAATTAGAAATACAAGATTCTAGTCACCTGAATTACGATCCTATTATTCTCTTTTTGTGCTACTTCAGGAGATGACTTCATCCTATTGAGTATATACCTAAGGCAATATAAACATGTGAGATATAATATCAGATTGCACCTGAAGATTTGTTAAATATTTTTTTGTCAACTGCGCGTGTGATCTGTGGATCTGATCGCTAATGCCATTGAATTGAATAATATGCATACAGTTGGCATTGAAATGAAAATAATATAGTTAGTTGTGATGAATCTCAAAATTGTTCATTTCAATGTTTTTTTTTAATTCTTATTGTATTCTTTATCAATTCGTCTTCTATTGATGAAGTAAAAAATTGTTTCGCAATATTCTGAATTTAAAAAAAAATACTATACGTAACTCTGTTTCTCTCGACCATACATACATTTTACAAAAACTCGTATTTGATAGATGTACTGTGTGTTTTCTAAGTACCTACGTATCAATACCTCAGAAGATGGTTCCTCGAGTTATTACATGAGAAAAATTCATAATATGTTTAGGGAGTTTGTTTAAGTGTGGAAATTGGGAAACTGTGCACAACTGTTGAATGAATCAAGTTCAGCTGAAAATCTTATTTCATCATGAACAATTAAACGAACACAGAAATGACTGATATGCACTTCGTATATCGACTTGTCAACGAGAGTCCATTGAAAGCCAGACTTCTCTATGGGGGAAATATACTTCCTAATCACCGAACTTTTGCAAATATTCATCATAATCGTCCACACAGAAAACAGGTAATTTTGCTATAAACAGAGTGAAAACCAATCACAGGTAAGTAGGAGAAAATGTTATTAGCCCAATTGAAAAAACATCTTGAAAGAAGTACAGAAAATTGCTACTGAATGTATTATGTCACTCATCACTAAGCCTGAAGAAGGTCATTAATCCTACAGAGACGTACTGGGTATGCATCATATCATAATACTTGAATAAGTACAATAATAAAAACAAACACGTTCCCCAACGTGTAAGAATCGGCTCTGGAATACCAGGACACAGTGTGTGAAACGCTCGAAGCCGTTTAGGAGATTTGAGAAATACTTTTTTTGTATTTGATATTAATGCATCTACCTCTGGAAAACATTTTCGAATCGTTTCTGCTACAAGATGGAACGCATGCACTTTACACGTAACATGTAAAAACCTACAATTGTCTCTTTGAAGAAAACGGCCCACCAAACGCATTGTCGCAGCACCGTCGGACACAAACATCAACACTTGACTTGTTGACAATTCAATTTTTTCGAAAGTCTCCAACACCATCAGCGTAATTGTATCGCCAGTACACGTAGTCAGTCTTTTGCTAGCTAGTAAAAGTGGAAATGTTGGTTTAACAGGGTCAAGTACACGTACTATAACATTTAAAATAGAATTTTTTTTACAATCTGTCGTCTCGTCAACACATAACCACAGCCGTGTATTTTTTAATGCACATTTAATCCTATTTACAATGTCTTCACGAACACTTGGTACATATCTACGTAACGATGAACGACTTGGTAAATTCACCTGGTGATTGTATTTATTCCAGAACTCCCGAAATGCTGGTTTATCCAATATGCGCAGGGGAATATCACAGACAATCAGCATTAACAATAAATCAAACATAAACTGAGGTTCCAAAGCAGCCCATGCAACTTTGGCTTTGGATTTAGGGGTTGTCTAATTTCTGTGGTGTTTATTATAAAAAAAAATTCGCAGATGTTTCAAATCGTCATGACCGATGAGACCAATATCATATTTTTTTGGAGAAAAAACTGCCTGGTATGTTGATAGATCTATGGATGATAAATGAGCTTATGATTTATGTATGATTACCCAAGTAACTTTAGCCTCATGTGCGTTTATTTCTGGACACGGTATATCCTGATCGCTGGATTGATCGGGGAGAACTACAAGGAATCATCTCCCGAATTACTAATGCTTACTTAAGAAACACTCTGTATAACTGGGCAACTTCCCTTTACAATTAGGTGGTACAAGTGATATAGTTTATTCCCTACAGCAGCCAATAAGGATTATGTACAAATCTTTTTTAGCTGTTCACCATTTGCAATAAACTGCCCAAAACTTATTGAGTATTTCATAATCGAATTAATAATTTGAGATATTTAATCAAATTAGTTATCGATGACGTCAGTATGAAAATCACAGAATAACCGCAGAATGAAATAAATCGGAATAAAATACAATAATGAATAGTTAATAGTTTATTGTCATTTTAAGAAAATACAATCGGCGGCGTAAGTTTTTTAGGGTAACTGAATTATTATAATAAACAAGAACACTCTCCGGTAGCTCTCTGTGGAGAAGTGATCTGTCATAACATCTTCCACTGTCTTACTCTCACCAATTATATTATTTATAAAAATTGTAAATGATAAAATAATTTAGTTACATTTTTAAGAAGTTTATGCCGCCGATTTTCCTTTCTCAGAACACACCAGCCGCCACAGCGACAGCGCGCCTATCTCTGTTGCACTGCATCCAAATCATCGAATATCTCATGTTGTCATGTCCCGCCCCCGTCTGCGCATTTACCTATTCCTAGTACTACTATTACGTTCAGTCACAAGACTAATTCTAGTTGTTCAGTCTTTAGTACGTTTACTAATTCGATTAATTCTAATATAAAACTTTTCCAGTACGAGCCATTCTCTCGTATTACATCTCCCTCTTGATACTAGTATATTTTTATTTGACATCTCTCTTCACCCGACTCTCCAGCTGACCGCTGAGCACTACTATTTTAATACTACTAAATTATCTCGAGATATTTTTAAAATAATTAATCGAAATAACTCGATTAATCTTATAATCGAATTATTCGAATTATTTAATTCGATTCTTTCCATCACTAGCAATTATTAATATATCTCTCACTGTCTAAATATATGTATGGTGTGTTATATTATGTTAATTAAATTTTTCCTGCTTCCTGTAAAATTTTGAATTTGGCACTTGGCAAGGTCTTTTTTATCATCATTTTAATTGCACTCGGAAACGTACTGTTGCATTCTTTAGCGTAATTCATATCTATTTTATCAGTAAGTATAATATTATTTACACATTTAAAGAAGTTATCTAAAACGTGCAAATGAACAAGAATCAAAAGTAATCAACAGAAAGGGAATTGCGTGGCCACTAAAACACCTGCGACTCCCCTCCTAACTAAGTTCATTGATAAACGATTTACTATGAAGGTTAAATCTGTGCATTACGTCATTCTTGAACTAGTTACAAGAGACAGATAGACACATTATACGCGACAGAATATGGTGAAGGAACGGGAAATGTGCATTTGCATATTAGAAATTCCCACATCATGAGACAGAACATAACACTGTTTCTGTAGTACGAACTATCAATTGTAGAAATAAGTTTATAATAAAAAAAGTAAATATTAAAAAAAATAACATTAATATTAATATACGTATAGATGTATATTATTTGATCTTGAACTGTATTTATTTATTAAATTCTGTTACAGAATATACGTATGTACATTTATAAATTAGTACCGTTACATCTACGAGTTGTTTAATTTATTATGTTTAAATCTTATACGTTCATCGGCATTTGTTTAAATAATTTTTTAAATGTACATAATTATTACTGTGTCCTTGCTTTTAAATATTTATATGTGAACTCTTATAGCAACTGACAATTACCTGGTTCTGATGGCGGGTTAATGTCCGAAAACGCGCTTGACAAGGTTTTACCAAAATGTTTATATGAATAACAAGAGTGCAGTCAAATTAGTCTAACAATAAACCAAACCCGGAACATGTTTGAAAACAATATACATTAGCGGTTAACGGTACGGATAGATTTCGAATGTGACTGTGTTAACAGGTTCAAACTTGCCTAAATCTGAAGAGGATGAACAAGATATTAAATATATTTGGTGCATTTTAATAGAAATTGAATATTTTGACCAAACTCTGTAATAGCGATCACGCTCTATTTTGACGGTTTAAGCTAAAATCTCAAATTCTAAACAAACAGTTCTCTGCAAGCAAAAACTTTGTTTATGTAAAAACTGTATAAAATTGAAATCATTTAAATATTAGCATTTGCTAAAAGTGAGTTTCATACAAAAGGGATAATTAATTTTTGATAAGTCTGTGTCCAATAATTTTCAGTAGCATCCATAATAGGCTCACTCAAAATTCCATGATAGAAAATATCTTCTTTAGTGTCCCAAAATAACATAAAAAATGAGAAAAATCGTTCGAATCCAGGATTCCTCTTGTTACCGTGCCATATGTATATGTATTTATTTTTAATATTATTATCAAAATGGTCCTTGTATGCAAAAACGCAACTTGTTTTCGAAAACTCTTTTGGATCCCGTTTAACCATATTTAACTAGAATTTTAAACGTTTTTCGTTTTTTTGGAACTTAGACACAATTTTTTTGTCTGGCGTTTGTACTGAAGTATTTTCACGCATCGGTACGATGCAGTAATATGATGTTAATTTAGAAGAATTGATCGTTAAAATTACTTCACTTAAAATTTCACAACACAAAGAACACCATTTGTTTATATTTAACAACGTGCTTACTTGCTCTGTGTTCACTAGTAACTACGATGCTTGCTATTCGATGACGTCACCCTATCAGAATACCTGACCGGCAGTGTCTGCACGTGTGATGGAGTAATTCAAACTTTACCAACGGACAAGATGTCCACCTCAAAATAAAGAACAGGAGAAGAAGCTGGAAGGTCTCCACACAAATTCTCATGGAAGATTAAGAAACAATACCAGAGGGAGGATTTCTTACGGAACCAGCTAAACACTAAAGGGGATAAGGAGTCCAAATAAGACCAAACACTCAAAGTGACGCTACACATAGGGAGCATTCTGATAAACCTTCACCACGAAAGAGCTGCCTCTGACAGGCTTAGCAGAAGGTTTATCAAGGAAAATATCGATATAGCGCTAATTCAAGATCCTTGGATCCATGATAGTTAAGTAAAAGGACTCTCAACCAACACATGTAATTTAATTTATTCAAACGAACATGACAATTCAAGTGCAGCAATGCTGCTTAGTAATAAAATAAACTTTGTTTTTATTCTAGAGGTCACTTCAAGAGCTTAGTGGCAGTAGTCGCAGAGGTGCCAACAGAAGAGGGTAGGCAAAAGGTAATTTTTGACTTGGCCTACTTCCCTGGAGATACGGACAAGCCATCTCCTTAGAGACCATAGAGGACTTAGAAATTGCCACCACAGAATCTCTCATAATAACATTATATGAGAAAAGTTGTCCTGTGAAACAAAAGGTTACAAATAGAGATGTGCCTTGGTAGAACAGAAGACAACTTTTTAACAGGGCAAACTGCACCGGAAACTATGGCCAATATAAAGAAACACTTACAGATTATAATAAATAAGCCTGGCCAAGCGATCGTAGATTCAGGGTCGGGCGCAATACCAATGCCATGGCGCGCTTGTTTACAATGACGATGACACGACACACTTCAGTTGTTATCTGTCGATAGATGCATAGAGTACTAATAAATAATAAATAATGTTGAGCGTAAAGAGTAGAAAACGACCGTACGCTGATAAAGTGAATAAATTTATCGGTGAATTTCCGGATTTATTCTATGATGGATGTAAAATAATTTGTGAGGTTTGTGATCAAGACTTAATGTGCTGGAATAAATACGGCTGCAAAATTCATGTCAATAGTAACCGGCATAAAAATAAAAAAATGACGTGTCTTCTTTGGAACCTCAGTTTATATTTGATTTACTGTTAATGCTGATTGCCTGTGGTGTTCCCATGCGCTTATTGGATAAACCAGCATTTTGGGAGTTCTGGAATAAATACAATCCCCAGGTGAATTTACCAAGTCGTTCATCGTTACGTAGATATGTACCAAGTGTTCGTGAAGACATTGTAAATAGGATTAAATGTGCATTAAAAAAATACACGGCTGTGGTTATATGTTGACAAGACGACAGATTGTAAAAAAAATTCTATTTTAAATGTTATAGTACGTGTACTCGCCCCTGTTAAACCAACATTTCCACTTTCACTAGCTAGCAAAAGACTAACTGCGTGTACTGGCGAAACAATTACGTGGGTGGTGTTGGAGACTTTCGAAAAATTTGAACTGTCAACAAGGCAAGTGTTGATGTTTGTGACCGACGGTGCTGCGACGATGCGTTTGGTGGGCGTTTTCTTCAAAGAGACGATTGTAGGTTTCTAATGTTACGTGTAAAGTGCATGCGTTCCACCTTGTAGCAGAAACGATTCGAAAATGTTTTCCAGAGGTAGATGCATTAATAGCAAATACAAAAAAAATTATTTCTCAAATCTCCTAAACGGCTTCGAGCATTTCACACACTGTGTTCTGGTATTCCGGAACCACCAGAGCCGATTCTTACACGTTAAGGAACGTGGTTGAAGGCAGCTTTTTATTATGCTGAATATTTTCAACAAATAAAAGCTGTGATACTACAGTTCAACCCTAACGAGGCTGCAACTATTAAGGAAAGCCAGACAAGCTTTCAAGATGTTTCCCTTGAAACAGATTTAAAAACTATTTATAACAATTATAGAGGACTACAAACACGACGCAATAGAAAAATTGCAAAATACTTCGTTGTCGTTAGTGGAATCGCTGCAAATAGTGGACGACGTAAATACACAGCTACAGACTATAAATGACGCAAAAAATAAACCCGTTATAGAAAAATTCGAGAGTGTATTACGGAAAGATCCTGATTTTACCAAATTAAGACAAATTTGTGATGGTGCATCTACAGCTGCGTTAAGTGAGTTCACAGAGTGTTTTACTTATGCCTGTATTACTTCCGTAGATGTCGAACGGTCTTTTTCAAAATACAAACATATTTTTTCACCACAGCGAACATCGCTTACTGAGACAACTGTAGAAACATATCTGATGCTACACAGTTATTATAGAAGTGCTCCAGTTTGTGATAACGACAACCAAGCTACTTCATAAATCTGCTTAAGAAGGTGAGTTTTGTAGATATTTTTATAAAGTGTATCAGTATTAATAAAATTTATTTCCATTTATTTTATTTATTTATTTATGTATTATTAGTTATCACTTAGATGTACAATATACATGTGTGAACGTCATTTAACAGTTTAATAATAATGTGCACTAAGCTTACAAAATATAAGGAAATACATAAAGAAGAATTTAATGCGAATGAAATAGTACAAAGACATACATCACAATGTATAAAATATTTTTGTTTATTATTGTACTTATTCAAGTATTATGATATGATGCATACCCAGTACGTCTCTGTAGGATTAATGACCTTGGCCAAGCTTAACAATAAACATTGAGAAAATCTAATAGAAGTAATCGGTGGGGGTTCTGTGAAGTGATCAATGATTTGCCTCCACTTATCCAACATCAAAAAAATACCCTCAAAGGAACACTCAAATGGAATTGGCTTGCTTCAAAATTCAGAAGGCAACTACACCAAAAGTGGAGAGGAAAGTGTAAAACTGCTTTTGCAAAATTATTTTCGATGCTCCAAAATAGTAGAATACAGATACTGAAAACTGTATTCAAGAGGACGTATATCGACGTATGAATCGAGAAAAAGTCTCTCTGGAAAACTCTTCACACCAAATAAGGTTTAATGGGCTATCACTACTTTTAAGCCTAATAAATCACCACGAAGGGATGGCATCTTCCCCGCCCTCTTACAGCAAGAAGACGAGGAGATGAATCCCACCCTGATTCAAATCCTCAAAACCAGTTACAACTTGAGTTATATCCCCCAAGCACGGAGAGAGGTAAAGTAGCGTTTATACCGAAAGCGACCAAGCACCCAGCCTAAATCGTATCGCATATAAGTTTAACCTAGTTTCCCTAAAAAGCAAAGGAGAAAATCCTAAATCAATATCTAAGAAGCGAACTCTTAACAAACAAATTGCTCCACAAAAATCAATTTGCCTTACAAGCTGGCAAATCTACATAAACCGCCTTACATATCTAGTAAATAGAATTAAAACAAAAAAATAGCTCTCTAGGCTTTTGATAACATCTCTTATGATTCATAAAATGAGCTGCACAAAGGAAAGGCATTGAGCCAGTAAGATGAATACTATCCATGATAAACTGCCAAAGATTAACAGCAATAATAGAAAGAGATTTAGTAACAGTAACAGCCATCTAGGGATGCCCACAAGGAGGGATTTTATCACCCTTGCTCTGGTCTATAGTTATTAACGAACTTCTCACTAAACTAAACGACTCTGTATTCGTCATCCAAAGATACGCTGATGACCTAGTCATCATAATACGAGGCAAGCATGATAGCATGATCTCGGGTCTAATGTAAGTCGCACTTAACATCATCAAAATTTGGTGTTCGGATGAAAGTTTACACGTTAATCCAAGCAAAGGAGTCATTATAACATTCACAAAAAGATGGAAGCTTTCTCAAGTAGCCCCAAAAATGAATGTTGTATAAATTGACTTTCCGAATGAGGTAAAATATCTAGGTGTAATCCTACATCAAAAACTCATCTGGAAAAAGCGCCTAACAAGGGTTACTGAAAAAGCATCAAAAGCCCTCTGGATGTGCCGCAGGCTCTTCAGTAAAACTTGGGGTCTAAAACCAAAAATGATTTATTGGTCATATTTAACAGTTGTTAGACCCATTGTCACCTATGTATCATTAGTATGGTGGCAAGAAACAAAAGATAAAACAGCACGAAACAAGTTGCTCAAAGTGCAACGGTTGGCGTGTCTGGGAATCACAGGAGCAATGCGAACCGGTCCAACAGCAGCAACGAGAACCTGTCCAACAGCAGTAATAGAAGCCTTGACTGATCTACTCTCTTTACACATGCATGTAAAAAAGAATTACAGTCTCTGAGCGCTAAGGGCTGCCCTTTGAACTCAGAGACTACAATCCAGGAAATTCAAACCCTGAGGTCTGGTTGGACGTATGAGTATACTGAATGAATCTTAGTTAGTTTCGATGACCAAACCAACTGGCACAATGCCAGTGAGTCTCGAATTTCAAAGAATGGTAATGGTAATAACTGATCGCCAAATATGGAGCTCTGGAGTAATCAAATTTGAAAACAGATCCCTTATGGAACACAGATGGATCTAAGATGGAAGAAGGAGTAGGGATAGGAGGATATGGGCCCAGATGTAAGCTCTTAAAAACCTTAGGCCAAACTTCCACCATCTTTCAGGTGGAAAATCACACCATAGAAATCTGCGCTCAAAAATGCATTAAAAGGAAATTACGAAACATATATTTTGCTTATGCAAAGTTCTAATCCGTTACGACACTTGGAGCAAGCTTCCACAACACCTACCTAAGTAGGAACCCTAGCCCCCAGGAAAATATTAGGCTTCTTCAGAAGTCTAGAAATCGATGGGTACACATAGATATAAGGATTATCACAAAAGATCTTCCTAAGTCGCAGTGAAGGAAGGTTACTAAGGCCTAAACGACCACTCGCAATCTAATCTATCTAATTAAAACTTTAATATTGATTAACTTTTGTAAAAGAAAAAATAAAAAGAGAATCCTTTACACATTATTTTTTGTATTAAGAAAAGATTCTAATAATGTCAAAATTATGTTTTTTCCACGGGGCTATTTTCAATCAAGTAACCATATTTAGAGCTACTTATGTCAAATTGTGCTGAAGTTGTTAATCGCAATGAAAAATTCTGGTATTGTTTAATTTTTATGCTTAAACTGGGTGTCTATGAGATATGGTTACCCTTTTTTTTGTTTAATTTTTGCCTTAGAGAAATAATATTATACAAATAGACATAGTCAATATATGATTAAAAAATAAAAAAATTAAAAAAATTCAATGCAGTATCCAAAACTGTAAAAAATATACACATGATTAAAATATTAAGGTTCCTGTCATTTCCGATACTTTGGTTTTATATTACTCTTTGTTTTTTTATTTGTGTATTGATCATAATACATATAAAATTATTAACAAAGAAAGTGAGTGAATCGTACTAACACCATATGAAATACAGAAAGCATAACAATATTTAAAACACTTTTAGGTACGTCAAGTGGAAGTATAACTATTTTATTTTTAGGGAAAAATAAAGGGGAAATTTTTTAAAGTTCAACATTAAATTCGATATTTTTTTATTTAAGTAGACTGGTGAAAAATTTCCCACCATTTTCAAAATATCAACATTGTTTATCGTCTCTTGCGACCATACGAAGTAATTAAAATACCTAAAATAAAAGAATAATCGTTTTATTTTTACTATTTTGTTTTTAGCGTGAGAAAATTGACGAAAATCTAATAGCGCTTACGTAAAACCTATTTTTTTAGGGTATGAAAGACAAACTCTCAAAGCAACATGTATTTTTTATATAATTTTTAATAACTGACTCACATATAAAGACTTGGTTGTTAAGAACAGTTCGTTGCGGAAATCTCTGACGGAGTTTGTTGACAAAAAAAGAACTCGACGTTGTAGCAAAACAAAAATCATATACTTTCTAATTTACTTGTGGCTAGGTAAAAAATTAAAGTTCCCGTCAAACTACATTTAAGTATTATGATACCAAAAAATTTTGTTTAAACAATAATATATTAAAAGAGAAGAAGGAAAATGAGTAGAATTATGAAGTATAATTTGAAACTATTCTGGGTAAGAAAATAGATTGTAATAGGACGGGCTTTCAATACGACAGGCAGCAAGTCATCGCAGATATATCGCTACAGCGCTTTGTCATGGCCAAAACTTTAGAGTCAGTATGATACGGAAAATAAGTGAAATAGGTTTTGTTTGCAAAGCTCTATCACCAGATTGCTATAATTCACATAATTTTGAGTCTTATTTAGTTTAGTTTAACTTATATTGGTTTATTGTCATTATTGCCTTCTGTAAGTTTTCTTCTGGTTCTGAGATTTGTTCAACATGTACTGTCATTTTTCTCAGGCAGTGATTTCTATTTCGTTTTTGATTATAGTGTTTTTCTGTCTTGTTGTTCTATGTAGATTATTTTTAATACATTAGCAGTCAGAACAATTTTTCAAAAAATGTTCCACCTTTTACTGTCTTGGAGAGAAAACCCTATCAAAGGTTATGGCACCTAGAGCGGGTTTGTCCAACGAAGCAAAGTAAAATTTAAAAATTTGTATTACAGACATAACCAGTAGAGCCACAGTAATCAGACTTACAAGTCAAACCTCGTATTTTCTTCATTATTCATCCTGCTCCTGAGACTACGAACAGTCATAGATAACCGCCATGGTCCTGTATGATATATTTTCGTCGGTTTCTGATGACCGCCTTGGTGAGAAAGTGTTAATGTTTCAAATTTCTCTTAGGGGTTGAACATAATTTCCTGTTAATTTTCTCCAAATTATTTTCTTTCCTGTCTTCTGCACATTTGCAAAAAATAAATAGAAAATTGTTTTGCCTATAATTTATATAACTAATTCTGTATAATATGATTTAATGAGGTAATTGTTTTCACTATTGGTTGCGATGAATACAAAAACTATAAGAGCGATAAATTGGTAAGTTTTTTGCTGGGCACTTGATAAAAATACTGCCTTAACACAAAACTTTTTATAGTAATCGGCGGAAACTTACAGTCAACATTGAAAAATAAGGTACATGCATTGTTCAGCAAATTTAAAAGCAATCAGTGAACATATAAACAATTGATCGCGTCAATGGAAAATTAGGCAATAAGGAACTAACTTCCCTTCAATAACACCTATGAATTTCCTTTGAGAGGTAGAAGTATTTCCAATTTTTTTAAAGGATATACCATATTTATTTGTCATATTACCGACGATATTAATAAAATTCCCGTCCGATTTACGCACCGTTATTTATTAGGTGTCAAATTATGATGAATGGGGTTTAACAAAAAATTACAAGATGTTAATTTACTAAATAGTAATTATAACATAATTTTTGATTCATGATCAAGAGCGTAAAATACTACTAAATATCTGAGTAGGAAAAATTACTATTAAAAAGTAATTAATTACCCAGTATCTAATTAATCGGTGTTAACTTTCTGCAAAATATTAAATTAATTTATTGGTAGAGAAATAAATATAATAAATAATTAACACAAACTTGAATACGCAAAAATAAAATAAGTTATATAAAGCAGTTCAGAACACATTTTGTGAATAATTAGTACTGCATGTATATGTAAGGAAAGTAAATAAATATTTTTGGGAAAAAAATTGCATCTACCTAAATTATCTGTTTTGCTCTGATATTACTTAAACTATGAGACATAACTTAAATGCGGGATTTTATTAAAATAGTAGTTCTGGTAGGTACTTGGAATTTGAAAATTATTATTTTGCCTCGAGCTGAGTTTTTAAATTCTGAATTTAAAGAATGGAAGAAGTATCGGCGAGCAGTCAATTTCATTACATTGTAGAGAAAAACCGATATTATCCATTTTTATCAGAACTGCAACGATGACATAAAATCTAAATAATATTCATGTATAGTTAGAATTGCCATAAGAAACAAACACAGTAACTTTTAAAAAATTAAAGATTTTCTTTGAAACGCTTTATAAATAATTCATAACTGGGTACAAAATTAGGAATACGTATTCCAAACTGGAAAGTTGAAGTGAATATATCAAAAAACAAAACAGTTTTGTTACTATTTTTATATTTATTTGAAATAATTGTCTAAATTGAACTATTTTACTTTTTATTCCTGATATTTTATACTTTTTATTGAAAACTATTTTTATGCCATGTATTCATTTTTATCTTTATAATCACGTTTATATCTTGAGAATGGAATAAAGATATTCCGAAATCTTGGTAAAAAGCAGAGATTTTTAATTTAATTTAGCCACCAAATAACTGCATCCCCACGATTTATGTATATATTTGTATATATACATATTTAAACATTACTTTATATATATATTTTAACCTTTGGCGTATCAAGCGGGATCATTTTGTGCCCCAAGCGTAAATAATTGCATTTAATTTAAACAGTTTTTTTTTATTCATATATATAACCCTTTTTACCATAACATCAACGCGGCCCTTTTGCAATCTATGATATCATAACCGGTCATGCACGTTTTATCTCCTTCTAACTAGGGACGTTTTTTCTTGGCAGAGTACACTTTGTACTCCGCCTGGTGTTAGAGGTAGTTGTTTGATAAATATACGCACGCGTATTGCGCATTCTACGGTAAATTCGTCAAGTAAACACAATCTCTAAACCTCTTTAAACCTCTAACGCATTTGCACTATGAAGAAGAAAACATTCTGAGTGGAAGACAAAACAAACGGATCGGAAGAGATTAGTTTTACTTCAATTAGGAGTTGAGTCAATAAAACCCATGTAGAGAAAATAATGAAATATATCAATGGCTTTCCAAAAAGAGTTGTGGTTGCTATAGGACAACTGTTTTCCCAGGAAGAAAAAGTCAATCCGCCAAACCCAGACCGACCATTTAGACGCTGCAATTACTGCCAAAGAATAGACGTTAAGAAGTGCCGTAGTTATGCAAAAACCGCGGCCAATAAAGAAAAGATAATTATTGTAACACATGTAATACAAATGGCAATTAGCCTAGGAATAGAACCCATTAAAACTTTGTTTACTTTTTTTTTTGTAAGAAAATAGTAATTTGAATTAAAATTATCAACATAAAGTATAGTATGATTATTTGTGGTAGAATAGTACCAATATACCTGTCATAAAGTTTTTAATAACCAGGTACAGTTTGTACCCCGTTTTTTTACATGTTCAATATCTCATTCTACTTTAATTTTTAGGTCCTAGGGGTTGTATAAAAGAAAACAGTGTAATTGGCACAGCTTATTATTGAAATATGGAATTTATATACATTATGAAGAGTATTGGCTCCAGTTTTGTTCCTTATGGTACACTATACTCAGCAATTTTATACTATATTAGTTACGTATGGCGTTAACAAATTTATATAATAATAATTATTTCCAAAACCCAAAATATTTAATGTCGTTAAAAGTTCAGTATGGCATACTGTACCAAAGGATTTGGTTAAGTCAATGAACACATCTAAGCTTTTAACGGGTTTTCATAAATTGTCGTACACCACGTGACGAATTAGTCACCTTTAACAGTCACGTTGAGTCGTCCCGTCAGCAAAATATGGTTGAAAACTATCCTTAGACACACACGTATGTGCAAAATCCCTCATCGGATACTGCTGTAATATGAAAGATACAAAATCACAAGTGAAAAGGCACCAATTGATCACGTGGGTTACGATCATTTACGAAGGCTCTGTATATACATTGTGTCCGTCAAGTATGGAATAAATTCATTATGTTTTAAACCAAAAATATTTAGAAAAAGTCCTCGGACAGGTCGATTTTTAATTTCAAGTGCGCACCTTATCTTTTATTTTTTTGGTTATGTGTCTGTTTCCGCTATGATGTCATAGTTTTTTTTAAATGAAACACTGTATATTTCTCCATTTTTACTTCCTCGCCCCTCAAAGTGAGGAAGTTATGTATTCGCGAAAAAAATTTTGAAAATTTTTATTGCATTCCTGGCCAAATCTCGACGAATTATAACAATACACAAAAATTCAGACAGAAAAAATTTTCTGTCTGTGTGTCTGTGTTAGCGATAGCAGCTACAGTTTTTGAGATAAAGCTTTTAAATTTGGTACACACATTCTAGAGGCCAAGGAAGAGATTGAGTTAGTTGATGAGCCAAATCCGTCTAAAAAAAATATTAGTGACATTCCACCATTTTTTGAAACGTCAAAATGTGACTTTTTTGAAACGTCAAAAAAAATGACATTTTTTAAACTTCAAAGTGAATTTTTTGAAACGTCAAAATGTGACTTTTTTGAAACGTCAAAAAAAGTAACATTTTTTAAACGTCACAGTGATTTTTTTTGAAACGTCAAAATGTGACTTTTTTTTTGAAACGTCAAAAAATGTGACTTTTTTGAAACGTCAAAAATTACTTTTATTATAAACTCCACCACACGTCGCGGTCGTGATTTACTATGGTGAGGAAGTTCTGATCCCCAAGTAACTGGCAGCGGTTTTTGGATTCTGCTTCAACAGTTAATTAATAAGTTGGAAGATAAGTACAGCCATTAAAGAAAAAAAGTAAAAAAATAAAAAACACGTTTTTTATTAATTTTTGACGTAGACTAGTTTTTGCTTGTTTTCTTAATTTATCATTATCGTCTTTGACAGTGAATCACTTAATAATACATTACCCCAGTAGTGGTTGTCGATTTATTTTAATTTATATGATGATTGTATCTGCAAAGCAGAGAATTGAAATTCTTATGATGATTTGGTATGGTGATAGGATGCAACCTCAACAAGAGTATATAATTTATTTAATACTAAATATCCTGAACGATCCATAACTCAATCTACAGTAAGTAAAATTGAAAAAAAAATTAGAGAGACTGGTACGGTGGAAGATTTACCCAAAACAGTTAGCCAAGGTGTTGACGAGAATACAAATTTAAATATTTTACTGGCTATTGAAAAAATCCGTATATGCCAGGTTACTGGCTATTGCGATGTTACTAAAATGTCAGTACGTACAGTATTAAAATTAGAAAAATGGCATCCCTTTAAAATTCAGCTTGTGCAAGAACTATGTGATGATGATCCAGATTAGAGGTACAATTTTGTGAAACAATGATTAATATATGATCCTCTTCTGATAAAAAATATTATTTTCTCCGCTGAATGCACTTTCAAATTAAATGGTGAAATAAATCGTCAGAATTGTAGAGACTAGACAAAGAAAAACCTTCGATGGATGCGGGAGCAGCACACACAATATCCACAAAAGGTAAATGTGTGGGCGGGAATTGTAAGAAATATGATCATTGGACCCTATTTTTTCGATGGAACTGTAAACGGACTGACATCTCCATCTCCAATTTTCTATCGGCTATCTCATCCCAACGTTATTAAATTTATTTCCCAGTAGAATTAAATCTGAAAATGCTGCCAAAAGTCTGTGGTATCAACCGGAAGGTGCGCTTCCAATTATGCGGCAGACGTTCGAAGGTATCTTGACCAAACATTTCTGAACAGGTGGATTGGTAGACGTGGACCCATCGAATGGCCACCAAGATCATAGGACGTCATTCCATCAGATTATTTTCTGTAGTGCCATCCAAAAAACTTAGTTTATAAAACTAAAGCAGAAAACAATGTTAAATTAAAAGAGAGAATTAGAATAGAAATTGACAACATTTCTCAAGAAACAATAAACAAGGTTCAGCAACACATTATTCATCATTTATGGTACTGTCAGCTACAAAGAGGTGTACAGTTAGAACATTTACCATAAATTGTTCTTATTATTAACTAACCGTTAGTTCTAGTGACTATTATTTGTTCAAACCAACATGAAAAATTAGTAAATTCTTATATCCAAAGTGGCCGTATCTTTCAACTTATGAATTGTAGACCCTGAGTTTGATCATTTTTGGAATTAGTTGATTCGGAATCCAAAAATGGAGAAATATACAGATTGTTCCATTTAAGAAAAATATCGATGACGTCATAACGGAAACAGTGATAACCAAAATAATAAAGGATAAGATGCGCAATTGTAATTAAAAATCGACGTGTCCGAGGATTTTTTTCTAAATATTTTTGGTTTAGGAATTTATTCCATACATACATATAATACGCTGGCGCTGTATGTTATCTAAGTCATGATAAAATCTTACCTACAAAGCTTGCAATTGCATTTTGTGTACTCATATCTTTTCTAAAGTCATATTGTGAACTAGATAACAGCTACTTATATTTTTCTAGATAGATAGATGCTACTTGATAACTGTTCCGAAGAATTTTGCGAAATTACTAATAAAAGAATTAGGTTTATAGTTTGCAACGACTTTTGTGAACTGACTTTATGATAACCACTTTAAGAGCTAAGGGACATTGACCTTTATGTTGGCTAATGGTATTGCAATACTGAGATACTTGTTTTAGTGGTTGCAGTAATTATATCTATTCCCGGTATTTTTTTTCTTTAATATATAATTAGATATTATCCTTTAATATATAATTATATAGTATGGAAATTATGTAATGCATAAATTCAGTAATTCCGTTGATATTAATTTTTTTGGAAAAAATTTCGAAGGGGTATAGCGATCTTAACTTCAGAAAATTGTCTATTTTCAGTTTCTTATGTCATATATTTTTTAAGTTATGACGTCATCGACTTTATTTTAAATGACAACCTATATTTTTTATTATTGATTTTGGTAGTAGTATTTATTCCGGTTCCGACCGTATAAAATTTTTAATATGTTATTATTTGAAAAAAAATCGAGAAAAAACAGTCTTAAAGTTCAAATAACAAAAATTTATTAAATTGGGTAAATTTATCTAGTTGCCGGTGTATCACATTAGTTCGATTTTTCAACTATTTGTATAATTTCAAAATAGAAACGAACGTGCCGTCGATAACTTTCCGTCAAACTTAGGCAACTAGATAAATTTTCCCAATTTAATGAATTTTTGTTATTTGAACTTTAAGACTGTTTTTCCCGATTTTTTTGCAAATAATAACATATTGAAAATTTTATACGGTCGGAACCGGAATAAAAACTACTACCAAAATCAATAATAAAAAATATAGGTTATCATTTAAAAAAAGTCGATGACGTCATAACTTAAAAAAATAAATGACATAAGAAACTGAAACTAGACTGAAAATATTCTCTGAAGTTAAACTCGCTATACCCCTCGAGATTTTTCCCAAAAAAATTAATATCAACGGAATTACTGAATTTATGCGTTAAGTACTTAATTTCCACACTGTATATGTCATCCTCCCCAGATCTGTATAACTTAACACTAAAAAAAATATTTATATATCTAGAACATGTTAAAGGGAGTCTGTAAATAGTTAATATGCTAATTTTGTTTATATCGAATATGTCAAATTTTATAATGTTTTTATCACTAATTTTAATAATATTTTAGTCATAATTTAATTACAGTTCTATGTCTATAACTCTATTCTTATTTATTCTTCCCTTCATATCCATTTCCTTATCTGTAAAGTCAAAGGTTTCAATGAAATAACTATTGTTTATCTTTTTTAGTTACCATAAATAGATAAAAATTAAATTCGGTTTGCAGATTTATGTTGACCGATGAAAACACCGGCTTAATAACTGTATAATTATGTCCAGCATTGCTAAACGAAATGATGTCCTTTATAATTTATTTAGAGTATTAAAGCTAAATCTATTCTGTAGCGTTACAATTAAAAAGCATGTTTCCTGGAATCCCGGACCCTAGTTATTCGCCACTTTACTGATTTCTAACGCCTGTTGTCATTAAAATGTGTATTGTAAATAAACTTACTCAGTTCCTGAATTGATTGAGTACGTCACTATGCTCGTATATGACGACAAACCAAACAGATTTTCATATTTTTGTTTAAAATTTTGTTTATCAGTCCTGAAAAGATTTGTTTATATGTCTAGATGGAGCGTCATTGCAAAACACATGGAGTGTGTGATTATTTTCATTAATGCTTTGTTCTTTTTTGTTATCCTACATGGTGGTTAGAAATAAACTGAATGGTATATAGCACAAATTATAAACAATAATACTGGAATTAAATTACAGGAGTGGTTTTTCAAATATATTGATAGGGTCTTCCTAAACACAGTGTCCCAAATTATATGGTAATATTCTACACATAAAGATATGACATAAAGTTAAATAATCTTTTCTTGTTCTCTGATACGATTCTGTAGTTGAGCGGTTAAGACAGTTGCTTCTTAACTCAAGATCACGGGTTCGATTCCCGACCAAGGTTGTGATTTTTTAGGAAGCAAAAAATTAATTTTAGCAACTTGGATAATGGGTGTGTCCGTTGTCTCCAAATGTGGAGTCCTAATTGATACAGGGGATTGTATTACCTCTGTTAATGTTATCACTTCCAGTTTTCGAACTAAAAGTTTTCAAACATGTCAGAAAAAAATATTTTTTAATATATTCTAAACTACTGCTAATATTTTTAGTATTTGTGTTTGTTTAGAATTTAATTTAGGCTCTATGTCAATAAAATAGTTAAAACTGAAGGGTTATTTTTTGACGCTGAGGTGTCTTTACCTCTACTACTCTCCACAAATCCATTTAATGTAACAAAATACCTTATGTCAATAATCATAAACTTAGATATTATCACTCATTTCAAAATTTTCGCCCCTTGCATTTTTATTGTAAAATCAAACATTTTTGTTGTAATATCAACCATTTTTGTTGTAAAATCAATAATTTTTGTAAATAAAAATAAAAATACAATAACATTTTTTAATTGGCACAATGATTTATTTTATTTATTTATTTTTATTTTATGTGATACATGGTCATTGAGGATAAAACGAACACAACTGTTTTGTATTTTTTGAATCCTATTTTTGTAAATGTGATCAAAACAATAACCATATATAAAATAACAATAATTAGAAATTGAAAGGATAAGTGATTCAGATATGGATATTTTTTTATCTGTATTTAATATAAATCTATTCGCATAGAGACGTTTCATAGCTACAAAAGACCTTCTTAGCAAAATATTTACATGACTTTTAAATCTAAAATCGTCTTCTAAAACTAAGCCGCGATGTTTTGCACAAGTCGTAAAGTGAAGAACAAAATTATTGATTTTAATATTAATATTAGTTTTAGTATTGTCTACTTTAGATTGTGATCCAAATACCATAATGCTGGATTTATTTGAATTTAACATTAGGTTGTGATTTTTATATATGTTAAACAATATGTAATCACTATTGATATGATCCTGAGCCCGAACGTTATCTTCCACTAAGAAGTTAAAATACATTTGTCAGTCGTCAGCGTATTCTTGAATCTTACAGTATTTTAATGATATTGATAGATCAGCCATATACAAAATAAATAGAAGAGGATCAATTATGGATCTTTGAGGAACCCCTACAATAATATTGGAAAAATCAGAGAAATTATTGCCAAGTTTAATCTTTTGTTTTCTCCATGTAAGATACGATTTAATAAATGATACAGAGTAATCTGAAAACCCGCAATATTTAAATTTTGAACAGATTAACTTATGTGTTATAATATAGAAAATCTTCGAGAAATCAAGCAGCACCAGTACACTAACTTTTCCTTGATCAGTGGCAGTTAAGAATGAGATCGTCAATTATTTGTGCTAACGCCATCGTTATGTTGTATTGTTTTTTGAACCCAGTTTGAGAGGAAGGTAAAATATTATTAGGTTTATCAAAATTATAAATTTGTTTATAAATAACTTTTTCTAAAATTCTCGATATACAAGATGGTAAACTGATTACTCTTATATCTGAAAGCTCTAAGCGATTGGTTTTCTTAGGAATGGGACATCCTATTGCTATTTTCCATTATTCTGAAAACATATTTTTTTCGATAGAATAATTAATATTATGTGTTAAATAAGAATCAATAAACGGGCTACAGTATCTTAGCATTATAGCTGATATACGATCTGCACCACAAGAGTTAGATTTTAATCTAAATAGTATATCATGGATCTCCTCAACTTAAAATTGAATGTTATGTTTTCACGAACGTATTATTTTCATAATAGTCACATGAATTACTAGGTTGTATAAGTGATGTAAAAAAATTGTTAATACGATTAGGGTCGGCCAAATCATGAGGGATATTATTGTACTTTTGATTATTAACAATATTAAAATTCTTTAATGCAATCTAGCTTTTCCTTGCATCATTTTGTTGATATATGCTGTTTAAATAAGCTTTTTATTTAGCGCTAATTGCAGCTAAAGTAAAGTTGCGAAGTCTTTTGTGATATTCCCAATTCCAACCCTCCTGCAGGAAGGTTGGAAGTATTATTTTAAATTTTCCATCATCCAAGGGGCCTTAGGTTTTGATACTCTCGTAGTTTTGAGAGGTGCATGCAAATCAAATGCAGTAGTAATAGACTGATTAAAAATTTCAACTTTTTTATTAAGGTCAAATTCGAGATTCAGATTAGTCCAAGGGAGATTTTTAAGGTATCATCATCGAGAATGCTAAAAAGTAGAATTACATCACACAAAAGTGACTGTAATAGACAAATCAGATCGTGTGCGTTGGCTGAACATGTCATTGATACTGGCCACCAAATGAATTACGATGATAGCAAAGTTTTAGAAGTATAAAACCATTATCATAAAAGGCTTTTCCTGGAGATGGTTCATATAAATAATGATGAAAATTGTTTTAATAAAAAATCTGATATAAACAATCTTAGTAACATATACACTTACATCCTAAAATTAGCAAAATAAAAGAAATTTTCAGCATTACAAAATTTGAACCTCCCGCCAGGTAACGTCACAATATAGGTTGGCACCATAGTTGGTACAACCCAATCCCCTGTTTCAGCAATATTAGTGCACATTTTTACCGGCCTAAATCTTTCAAATGTTTTTTAAAATATTTTTTATATTTTTTTATATTGGTTCGTGTTTTACTTTTTCTGCTCATTGAGTACATGGTATTTTAAATTGTACGTCCATTTAATTATTTCTAGAAATATTTTATTAATCAATGTGTATTTTACATTAAATAAGTTAAAAGTGCAGTTAAAATCTAACCTAGACTCTAAGTAAGATGATATGTAACGTGAGAAAGCAAGAAAATTGTTCCTATTTGACGATAATGAAAGTTTTTTATAATTAACCCTCGTATTAGTAAGTATTACATTACTGTGACGTTGCTTACATTATGTATCTAATATCTTTTTCATAATTGTAGATGTCTTGATAAAGGAAATAAACATTACCGAAAGCTTGACAAATAACAAAGAGTACTCTTTTTTGAAATCTATGGCCTAACACCATTATTACTGCTGACTGCAACCCCAAAATTTCTAGTTTTATGCCTTAACTAGTCAGTCACGACTACCCGTTATTTTTTGTATATACAGATATGGGGTTTTTCGACTACATCCACCGACGTTACGGATGTGCTAACGTAAGGTTACTCAAGGATTGGGCCAACATTAACATCAAACTTGCAGCATTGCGAAATAGGAGAATTTTTTTTGCTAAAATGTAGAAAAGAAAGAATTTTTCCAAATCATATAACCGATGGAATCCACAACATTAACAACTTAATGCATCATCAGGGAGGGAGAATAGGACAGAAAATTAACTCTTTTAACTTAAGGTTAAGACATAAAATTTTAAATTTAGAAATAAGGATAACACTTTGTGACTTAAACAATTTGGAAAAGAGATTAGAGATAGTAAAGAATAAACTAACGGTACCTCAACACATATTAGCTGAATATGAAAGACGACAAATAATTATTTAACGTAGATAGGTTGATCCCATATGAGTAATTATTCATGATAAAGGAAACAGAAAAATTCTCATAAAATTCCTTTATTAATGTGACCGGTTTCGTGAACAAATTAATTACTTCACATCATCAGACACAGGACTACAATAGAAAATATGTGGTGGTTACAGTTATGTATGTATGTAACCACCACATATTTTCTATTGTAGTCCTGTGTCTGATGATGTGAAGTAATTAATTTGTTCACGAAACCGGTCACTTTAATAAAGGAATTTTATGAGAATTTTTCTGTTTCCTTTATCATAAATAATTATTTATAACCGACGGTTTCACATAGTAAAAAATACAAATTTAAACAAATTTAGCAAATTGAAAGCAAATGAAGTCAAAAAAATCAAAACGCAAGACAAATGGTTTAAAAATTTAACAACGGTATCATTACCAAGAACTGTACAATTTATGTTAACGTTAGGTCCGAAATTTAGTTTGTCCCCTACTACCTCTGATGTGAAAATTCCTTCTTTATTAGCTGATTTAGAAAACATAATCCGTGAATTCAACGAACCTTCAAAAAATTGCTTTAGGTCACAATACACAAACATCATAACCAATTTTTTACATAAAAACGGTGGAATAAAAGACCACTTAACTAACTATTTTATCGAATGTAAAAATTTCCTTAAAGAACACCCTGAATTATTGGTAGTCAGAAGCGATAAAGGGAATGTTACTGTTTTGATGTACAGGGAGGACTATTTAACTAAAAGTCAAGAGCTTTTAGATGATCAAATATATTATAAAAAACTAAAAAACGATCCTACCTGTACAACACAACAGAAAGCTAATAAACTAGTCACTGAATTAAAAAAGAATAATTTAATAGATCAAGCTACAGCTAAAACTTTGACTCATTATAATTCTATTGCCCCTCGTTTCTATGCTTTACCGAAGATACATAAACCCTCACTAGCAATGAGACCAATTGTGTCCTCAATTAACTGTCCGAATGGCAAACTGGCACAGTTTCTAACAGACATTTTAACCAATGCATACGATACTGATAACAATGTATACGTAAAAGACTCTTTCTCCTTCAGCGAATTTATTAACGATTATCAACTACCGCCTAATTATGTTATAGTTAGTTTTGACGTGGTTTCTCTATTCACTAACTTACCCCTACAGCTAGTAATAGATTGTATGACCAATAATTGGAACGTAATATCAGATTTTTGTTCGTTTGATCTGGAAACGCTAATAAAAATCTTAAAATTTATTTTTGAAACAAATTTTTGTGTTTTCAATGGTAATTACTACAAACAAATTCTTGGTACACCAATGGGATCTACCATTTCACCTATTTTAGCAAATTATGTACTAGATGAATTGGTTAAGGATTGTCTAACCAGGATTGCATTCAATATTCCTTTTGTAAAAAGATACGTAGACGATTTATTACTCTCTACACCTCATGATAAAATAGACGAGGTACTTAACATCTTTAATAGTTACGATGATAACGTCAGCCTCCCCCCACCATTACCATTACCATTACGATGATAACTTAAAATTTACCGTCGAAAGGGAAACAGATAATAGTATCCCTTTCCTTGATATGAGAGTCATCCGCAACGAACTGGATAACACATTACATACCAAATGGTATCGAAAAAATATAAGTAGTGGGAGGTATATTAATTACCATTCATACCACCATCCACGGATGAAAAGAAATCTCATTCTGGCTTTAAAAAACAGAGTATTTAGGGTTACACACCCCGAACATAAGAGAGAATCACTAAAGGAATTGAGTGTTCTCCTGGTTGAGAATTCTTACCCGAGAAATCTAGTGAATAAGTTACTTTTCAACACTGAACAAAGTGTTAATACAGCAAATGTCGCTGTCAGTGATTCCACTGAAAACATAAATCAAGACACAACCCCAGTCAGTCAAACGATTTACAAATCGTTACCATACATAGAGGAACTAACTCCAAGACTAACAAATTTATTTAAAAACACTAACATAAAAACTGCTAACAAAAACATTAAAACTGTATCGAAAATTTGCAGTAAAACCAAAAGACCGCTTAACGAAAAAGAAAAGTCTAATATAGTATACCGTATTCAATGCAACAACTGCGACAAAGCTTATATTGGCCAATCATCGAGAATACTAAAAAGTAGAATTACATCACACAAAAGTGACTGTAATAGACAAATCAGATCGTGTGCGTTGGCTGAACATGTCATTGATACTGGCCGCCAAATGAATTACGATGAAATGAAAATTTCTAGTTTTATATATATATATATATATATATATATATATATATATATATATATATATATATATATATATATATATATATATATATATATATATATATATATATATATATATATATATATATATATATATATATATATATATATATATATATATATATATATATATATATATATATATATATATATATATATATATATATATATGTATATATGTATATATATATATATATATATATATATATATATATATATATATATATATATATATATATATATATATATATATATATACATACATACATATTTTCAAAAAGGGGATAAACATAACCAACTTTAGGCCTATATCTATTTTTATCTAATTTTTGAAAAGTTCTTGAAATCTTACTTCATGAATCATGATTCAATTTATTCTGGCATCAGCAAATCTGTTGTTCAACATGGTTTTATAAAAAGGGCGGTCCACCACATCAAATTTAATTTGCATTACCCAATAAATCTCCGAGCCATCGACCAACAACGTAAGCAAGTTGACATAATATATACAGACTTCGCAGGAAAGGCTTTTGATCAACTTAATGACACTATACTGTTAAATAATTTCTTAAATGTAGGTTTTTTTCAACTGTTTTGTTATCATTCTTTATTTCTATCTTTCTAATAGGAAGGAGTATGTGGCCTATAGTGGATTCCGGTCGGTAGAATATTCTGCAACATCTGGTGTTTCTCAAGTGTACATTCTGGGACTTCTGTTGTTTAACATAATTATTAGTGATATAGTCTCTCAAATATATCTAATTGGTGTGTTCAAATACATATATATATATATATATATATATATATATATATATATATATATATATATATATATATATATATATATATATATTGGCAGAAAGATGCGAACCGTGGACACGGGTTTCTGACTAATTAGTCTTCATCAGCACGGTGTAGCTGGGTTAAAATAATGGACAAAACTCAAAAAAGGCCCTAAAGGAAAACCACTGACAAGGAGCCAGTCGCACCTTTGTGGTTTCCACTTGGATGGCTCTGTATGAAAGCGTCGACGAAGCATCGCATACGCGGGCAACTATAGCAACCTGCGTGGGATTCTAGACCCAAGAGAAGAAAGTTAACGCGGGTTTAAATACATATACATTACAGTACAAAACAATATGAATTAATGGGTACACGCCCGTTACTTTTTGGAAAGAAAAAAATTTCTTCTTATATCAACCAAATATAAGAAATATAGTATTATATATAAAAAAAAAACATGTTTTCTATTTTTTTACCGAATTAAGTATATCATAAACTTATTCTAATTTAATCAAACACCAAAAGTAAAACTGCTTATAACCAAAGTTTCTATTATTTTATAACTAAAGTCAAATAACAGAAGTTTTCAAATTAATGAAACATATTATTTAGGAAGAGAAATGTACCTATCTATTGGTCTAATGCTTTTAAATCATCGTTCTTTTCGACACGGTGAATAACACCATTATAATTCACATAAATAATTCCATTATAATTCCACACACTGTTGATAAAAAATGGTTTAACTGCATTCTCATACACGAAAAGTCAATTTCAGTCAAGTCTTCATTAACTTGAACACCTGTAGATTTGAGAGGTTCTTATTTTTTACAACTAAAGTTCTGTTATTTACATTGTTACAAAGTAACAAGAACAGCTTGCGGTCGCGACTTATCAATATTGACGTTTTTTAAAAATACCCTGTGACAACTTTTTATATTATTTAAATTCGTTTTATTATTAAATATCTCGACTACCAAATTATGAATGTTTCCACCATTTTCTTGTTTTAGTCCAGATATACGAATATTTTTATGCCATAAATATTGTTCTTGTTTATCGATGTGATCTTCTAGCTTGAAATTCACGTATTTTATATCACAAATTTCGTTAATTAATTGTATAATTTTATCGTTATGTTCGCTCAATGGTTTATTAAATCTGTCTTCAATATTTTTAATGACTCGATTTGATACTTCTGCGAGGAAATCTTCGCAAAAGACAACTTTTATTTGTTCACTAATAATTGACCTGTTTTCTTCCATGTCCTTTTTATTTAATGGCATCTTGAATTTAACAATTGTAACTTTTCACTATACAGATGTTGGTTATACTATTACACACAAATAATTATTTGTATTGCAGTTTGTTATATGTTGATTGATATAATACAAATTGAATAACTTAATTTATTGCACAGCCGACGTGAACAACATGCTTTCTACTCAAGCGCCATGGAAAAAAATTCTGAAATTTTTGACATCACTTAGGAGGCACCATGTATAGTTATGAAAACAAAATTACTCATATATTTATGTAAAATAACAGAGAAAATAACAGAATCTAATACATCATACCACTCAAAAAAGATACAAGCTGCATACATATCGTCGATTATTTACTAAAATTATTGTACGAGTTTCTTCATTAGTGTAACCCTCGCCCGTGCGCATGTTTTAATTTCTTTATACATCTCAGTATCGTGAAGCAATGCAGCGTTCTCATTGGTTAAAAGACGTCATCAGATTGAGTGCCGAGATCGTGGTCGAAGATTACTTATAAATATATCCAACAGTAGCAATAATTTTCCTCGCCCTAAAAAATTACCGAGGAATTAACATACATTTGAATAGTTAGGCACAGTGAAATCAATGAAATACATGTTGTAAACTAATAACATTAGCGCGCATGCTTCTTGCCAATCAATTCAATTAATTATGTCATACGATACGGTACTCCCAAGTTAATTCCAACCCTATCTCAGCGTTCAGTAGAGCAATAGCTGTTAACCAATCAAAATATCTCAATTTGTCTATAGTGCTGAGATCATAGAACTAAATAAAGATAATGCTTTCTAAGCATAATTATTTGCGAAAATTGAAGCCGCCATTTGTTTGGACTTTTAGAGCGCGAAATTCAAAAATAATGTGTCAATGATCACGTAAAGAGTTTTGAGACATGATTTGAAATTAAATCTTTTTAACCGCTCATAAAAGTGACTCTTATAATCATTTTAATCAATTGTAACATGAGAATAACAGCGTTTTATACGCTACTGTGCATTTTTTATTTTAATAAAAGTTAAGAAAGAGTACAAAAATGTAAATATTTCATTTAATATATCACCAATAAGTTTTAGTTATCGCTGAATTTCACTTTATCCGCACAAAAATATTTAAGAAATTCCCATAAAAAAATATGAAAATAATTGTCTACAAACATATCAAATCAAAACATTACTTTTTCTAGCGATGATGAATGAATAATCAGCATGAAATGAAACATAGACAATGTTGTGCTTGCTTTATTTTGTGGTATCTTAAATGCATAAAAATGTAATGTTATGGCAAACATCTTTGTAAATTTTATTACAATACTTTTTTAAAACGTTGGCTTTAAAAAATAGATCGTTTACGTTTGTTTGAATTCTCTTGCATAAGGTATATTTTTTGTTTTAATCATTATAACGAATTTTTAAAATTTTAATTTAGTTAAAATAGAGCACCAATTTACAAGTTTTTTATACATCTCTTTAAGCCTGGAAATATATTTGTCCTGTATATCAAAGAAAATCAAATAATATTTCAATACCTACTTCTTTAGGGTTATAGGCAAAACTGGGAATTTTCAACTTCATAAATTATTTTCCTAGGAATGTTTCCGGTTACATTAACTGAGGTTCTTTTTAAGAAAATCAGTTATTGGTCTATTCATATATTGCTCTTAAAGGGATTTTTCAGCAAAACTGAAGATCTCGATATTTAAAAAGAGCTCTGTGAAATATTTCAAGGAAGTTTCTGTAAACTGAAATTTTCCAGTTTTGTGCAACCCTGTATTTTTCAAAAAATAAAATACAATATTTCAAACGATTTTGATACTACATATATCAAATATAGTGGTTCAAACGAACATTTTACCTTTTTTGACCAATTGTGAGAATACAGATTTAAAAAACTTGTTTTATTTCTACGTGATTTATAATTATTGTACTTAACAAAATTATTCTTTCCATATCATTGTTCGAAATATTTAATAATGTTTTTATCATCTAAAATATCTTTGAAATAAGAATAGTTTAAATGTTAATAAAATTTTCATTTATGATTTTAATGTATATGTTTTCATTGCATATATTTACATTTTGATTCAGAAAAATAATATTAATAATAATAACACCACATGTAATTACAATCTCCTTTATCCCTGAAGGTCTAGATTGACTTGTGCGGGAGAGAGTTACGCATTAAGAGACAACGGACACACATCCAATATCTGAGTGTACTGGGATTAATTTCTTTTTCCGAAAAAATCCCAGTTCCTCGACCGGGAATCGAACCCAGGACCCCGAGGATTTGAGGCAAGTACGTTACCTCTAGACCACGGAACCATATAAATAAATAATATAAAACACTATTTTTTTTGTGATTATATACCTAGTTTGTGATATCATGAAAAAAATTTGTGAGCGAATTTTCCCCTATAAAAAAAATATATGTATTCTAGGAGGTCCTCTGGGAGTTCTAAATTATAGTTATGTTAACTTTTTCGTCAATAGAGTGATTGTACCTACTTCGTAATCTTTTCCTATCCACAAATCACTTGAAAAATTTGTCAAAAATGAGAAATAAAAATGCAAATTGAAACTACTTCCACTTGTGTTCGCAAGTGGTTGTGATCATCTCCAAAAAGTCAAGCCAAATAAAATTAGGCAACTTTTAGAACAAAATAAACTATCCTATACTTGTTTGGTCAAATTTGTAGATATGAATAATATGACCAGATGCGCGAAGCGTACATAATCAGTCTAATTATTTAGATCTGTGACGGAGGTGTATGATGGAATTAAAACATGCCGCCCGCGAAGCTTCGGTTTTGGGTTCGGGGGTTGTTTAATTTATGTGGTGTGGTGTTTTTAATTTATTCTAAAGAAATATAAACTCATGTTAGGCATAACCACAAAAAATTTTAAATAGCGTGAAAAACATTATTTCAGTTAGAATTTTCTGTTACGACCACTAGTTTTATCAGTTTCCTAAATTCCTTTGTTCTCCTGAACTGAAATATTGGTTATTTTTGAGTTTCGTTAAAATATTTACTTTCAGAAATGATGTAATGCTACCTTATTAACGAGGAACTTGACATTTTAACATCTGTTATAATTCACAAATTAATTTTATATCTCTAAAATAGGTGCAACATTTAAGGACCCGCCCTGTATGTAAATTAGTTTTTTTTATAACATAGAACAGACAGTGATTCCAATGTCGCCGCGGGGTTTCACGTGTTTAAAAATTAGAAGAGCGAAATCGCGAATAAAGTCTTCTATAATTTAATCGGCTTGTTTAATATTCTTTGAGAATAACTTACCGGTGAAATATTAACTACGTGTTATTTTACATATATTTGGATAACATTTGGTTAATTGATTGACCTATTTTATTACAGAAAAATATATTGCCCATATATTTTTTGCTGTTTTATATTAGTCATCGACCATAATAATTTACATGGGACTCGGAGTCTCAGGCGTATCCAAAATGAATTGTTTCTTTTTAACACGCTTTTATTAGCTTCACTTGTATGTTTGCTTGTTTGTTTGTATGTTTGTTTGTAACCGACTCTTTGGACTCGATTTTAACCCACTTTAAACGGACAGATTTAATTGAAACTTTGTACACTTATTAAGAACCGGTAACAATACAATAATTTGATAAGTTTATATCATTATCCTGTTCAGGATCGCCAATCCTTTCCTCACGTATCCCTGCGTGAAAGCAAAGGCTTAATATGTCAGTAGATTCCAAAATTGTTAATTAGCCCGGTGGTCGAGTTGGTTAAGGCACTCGACGCGAAACGACAGACTCATCCGGCGTGAGTTCGAACCTCACGGCTGAAATAAAAATTTTTTTTTTTTTTTCAGAAATATCTGTTGGATCGTAATATGTTATAATATCAGCATCAATAAGCAATATAAATATAGTTTAAAACAACTAAAAAACACGCTTTCATAGCACATCAAACTAAAAAAGTTAAAAATAAATATAGTTTAAAAAAACTAAAAAACACGCTTTTAAAGCACATCAAACTAAAAAGTGAAAAATAATTATTAATATAAACTGAAAATAATAATGAACGAAAAATACTAGTATTATTGTGAAAAAAGCGTGGGGTGCTCGATATACGAAAAATATTGCACAAAGCACCCCACGCTTTTTTCACAATAATACTAGTATTTTTCGTTCATTATTATCTTCAGTTTATATTAATAATTATTTTTCACTTTTTAGTTTGATGTGCTTTAAAAGCGTGTTTTTTAGTTTTTTTAAACTATATTTATTTAAACATTTAAACCTTTCTTCAGCTTGAATCCAAGTACAAATAGATACTATCAACGAATTGTAAACCACAATATTGGATCAGTAGGCCCAAAAATATATTATCGCGAATAACTCGACAATTATTGCACCTAATAAGAAATACTTAAGTAAGTTGTAAATAATCAGGTTCTTTATATTTTATCATGGATGCCTAGAATAAAACATTTCTATAGAGTTAAAACAAGATAAATACAGTGTGTTCACGGAAGAGGTTGCAAAGAAGAAAAATGTCTTTATTTAATCATTTACGAAATAGTCAATCTATATACAGGTTGTCCAAGGAAGAGGTAAAATTTTATTCGTTTAGTGAATTACGAAAAAAAGCTACTCTTTATTAAAAAACGTTGCATTTTTTAAGGACCCCAAATATTCATAAAAATGTTTAATTAATTACAGGGTGTCCCATGGCAGGAGTCTGAAGAATTTTTTTTTTTTTTTTGATTTGTCAACTAGTTTTTTACAAAACAGGGAGCTTCTCTCAAACATTATAAATAGCAATTAATATATTTATTTGTGCAGGGCACAGAGAACCAGGGTCATTAAAAAGAATAATTTTTATAAAGATAGAAAAGATCATTTAATAAAATTACTACAAAATCTGTAAACTGTATTATTTACAATAATATAAATGTGTTAACGATAAGAATACTAAAAATAAACAATGGTAAAAGAACTTAATTAACTAATAGTAAAAGTAAATAATGAAAAACTTATTTATTTCATTCCACCTAGTGTTAGGGCAATATTTCACTAAGCTGCTAGGTGCAAGCAACTAACCGCGCGCGATTTCTAATGACAGAATTTACATCACCAATACCTACTGAGGCGGATGCGACTCGCATTATTTAATCGCGCGCGATTACGGTCGCGCGCGGTTAGCAGCTAAGTAGGTGAACGCTCTCATGAGCAAAAATCAATAATACCGTTTATGGATTTGATTGCAATTTTATTAAAAAAATTTTTCGTTCCTTATAAAAATTTTTCACATTGATTGAGCATAACTGTCTGTACCCTAAGATTTACAGGTCAATATTTATAATAGGTAGTATATATAGGGAGTATGAATGAAGTTCTCTGACAAAGAACTGGTTTTCATAAATCAAGAAAAATTTCCCTAGGGTTCTCCCATGGGACATACATTAATTATACATTTTTATAGATATTTGGAGTCCTCAAGTGATGCACATTTTTTAATAAAGTAATACTTCACCCATGGACACCCTGTATATAAACTTAAATCTGGATAGTTACTTAATGGTTTTAAGAGAAGCAGAATTTTTTATATAGATTGAATTTTTTTTCCTAAATGATTAAATAAAGAAATTTTTCCTCTTGGCAACCCCATCTGTGGTTACAAGTGCAGTGTAACACGCCTATAAATGATGCAAATGGAAGAAGCAAATGAAGTGTAGTCTTCTGTTGGTATGAAACGAGCGGTTCAACAATTGGTGTAACAATTTTTCCATATCTTACTTTTCTGTTGCCCCGGTGTTGTGCGAATGGCCACGCTACCACAGCCATACATTTTGAATATAGATAGATAGATAGACCATTAGATTCAAAAGTACCATAGCAGAAGATCTATTATAAATTCCATTTCTGTTTTTCTTTTTGACAATAGTTATCATGTAAACACTGGACAAATTCCGTGAATCTCCGTGAATCGCGGAACCGGCTTCCCGATTGGCCTGTCTTTCCTATAGGAAAGTAGAGTAGCTGTACATGCGCAGCGAAATCTAGTCAGTATTCCTTATATATATTCAATGTATCTACAAACGTCCCTATACGTAGATAGCTGGCGCGAGGATAAAGCCCCATGTGTCGGCCCTGAACGCACTGAAATTATCTGGTGTCTAGTTATCATGTTGCTGAGAGAAATGAATGGCATCTGACTCAGTTAGCATACGCTTTTGCTTTAAACTTCATTCAGAACAGCGTAGGTTTTGATTACTATTATTACTATTAATTTCTTCAATGAGAAAAGTAAATGTCAGCTTTAATGCCCCAAGGGTTTGATAATGTAATAATTTTATCACAGTTTTCGAAAGCATATTGCTAGGTAACAGTCTGACGCCTTAGATGGAGAATTGTTACCTGAAAGTAACATGCTTGAGTAAGATGTAATAGAATTATGATATTTATCAATGTTCGAGGGTTAAGTTAGACATTTTTTTTTAATTCTAACTAAATTATTAGTATTGAACTCGATATGATAAGTAAAACAACAGGTACTGAAGATAGTAGTTGGAAGTTGGATGGACAATCACCAGTTCAGCGAAAAACAGAAGTCTTGTCCGTCTTCTAGGGACTTATATATCAGAAGCTATAAAATCTTAGCAGAATCCACACTTTTCGACAAAAAAGAGGTTAGGCAAAAAGTTCAGATAGGGGGTTAGCTCGTCTCCTGGTGTGGGTGATTGGCGTTGGTAGAAGAAATATGCCGGCATTATATAAATCGTAATGTTTACACGAGAATGTAACGCAAACTGAACAAACTTGACTCGACTAGTACCTATTCTAGCGTACGTATTAAACATGTCAATATTTGATGAGAAATAATAAGGAGGCTGACAAATATCTCAGTTTTTTTCTTACAATGATGACAAATTTTAAGTTTGTCGCTCACTTATGCGTAATGCGGGGTACCGAAACGCTGAAAAAATATTACATGGGATTTATTTCATTTATTCAAATATAGATATGCACACTTATGTGAAGCAACGCGCTCGTAAAATCGGTTGGAATTGCAAAATTGGAATCCCAGGCGAATGAATTCTGGTTGGTGCATTTCGCATTGCAGTAGTGAGCGGAAGTTGGCAAAAACTTTCCCATATTCACTAATTTCCGATCATCCCCGGAGTGTTTCATGCACGCAAATGCCATCAGCAATCCACCAATTAACATAATTTTTTTCCTTAGCTATCTCACATGTAATAAGGAAGTTCTTCTCTGAACTGCTGCTTGATCTTGATGTCTTGAAAAAAATATACAAAATTAAAAGGGTCGGCACCGATGAACATCCGGAAATCCGTGCATAAAGCTTGTTTATTGTTTGATAGTTGGCATTTTACTGTTTTGATAAAGTACAAGTATTTACAAGATGTACTAGCAATGTTTCAATGTCGCTGTGGTAGATGCGACTTCATTATTAAAGTGAAAGTATACTCCTATAGACTGGGAGAAAGGTGTTCTTTGCTAGTTGGTCACTTACAAGAAACCTGTCAATTCAGCGCAAAACCCGAAAGGTAGTGATGATAGATTCGAAATGCTTGCATATAATTTGGGGAAGTCTCAAGAGATTGGCGCCATTCCCTTTCCATTGGACATTTCTCAACTTGGAAAAACACCATAATGGGAAACAAGGCGTATGACTAAAATCGTGCTACTTACTTCAAGTAGAATGGCTCAAATTTAAAGATAGCTGAGGCGAAATATATTGCTGAAAGCAAAGAACTGCAGAAGAAAGGATACATGTTACGGTGCAACTGACAACCTGAACTACAGCCGAAGTGTCTCAGTCATACATTGGAATCAAAGGCTTCGCATTTAAGAATAAAGGAGTTCACGTCATACTTCGACTTTCATAAAACGATGCATTGTTGGAAATCAACCCGCAATATATGGACTCTGCACGAAATTTGGGGGTGGCTATACATTTCAATGGAAAGGAAGTGCAACGCATTTATCAAATGGTTTGCTTACATCTAAAAATGCAAGGTAATCAACCTCAACGGATTAATAGTCCACTTAATAAGTTTCAGTGTAATGGTTTCCAGCTGATGCCATCTTAGTTGATGAAATACGCGTCAAATCCAATGTGCAGTGTTTTTGTTCTTGTGTGTAAAGTTACCTTAAATAATTAGCTTGCCTTTAAGGTGGCACACAGTGGTGTCAAACGTACATTTCCTCGTCAAATATCTGTAAATTTGTCATTTTCAGACCAATTATAAAATGTGGTATGTGGAACAGGAAAGGGTGAAAGTATAATATGAGTAATGAAAAGTCATTAAACCCTTTTAGGCCACTTTTTATGAAAAAAAAATGATGGTTGCATACATTTTCCATACATAATTTGGGTTACTGGGAACTATAAAAAAAAACGGCACAGGCGGTTAAAAAAAATTAATAAATTAAGTAGAAATCTAAAGAAAATAGTGGGTCAGCTCCATAATTTTCCCCATAAATACAAATATATTATTACGTTCTTTGTAAATTTGTGTAGCATAAAATAATAAAGAAAATCGTAATCCACAATTATTTTAGTACAGTTACTAATACAATAAAAAGTTAAACTGTTTCCAAAAGATTGGAGAAAAAAAGCAAAATTAACATTAATTGTGGAATAAGATTATAAAAAATTTAAACTGTGTTTTGGAAAATGGAAATAATAATTTTAATCGTCCAGTAAAACTAAAACTTCCTCATCGAGTTTTATGAAGGTTGGTTTCTAATGTTCATTATAAATGGATCAGATTTGCCCAGTAAACAATGAAAAATATTTTTGTTGCTCACTGGCCTGTAACGTTTTCTAGAATAATGTAATCTAATGTTTTTATAATCCTTTTTCTAGATTTTTCAGTTTCTTCAGATAGCTCTCCAAGAGGCAAAATAGCATTGCATCTAATTATGTTCTCTCTTTTGTGAACTGAAATGGTCATGTAGTACCAATTATATTTACTTACATAAAGTTCAGCTGTATAAAACATAGTTTGAGGTATAATGTGGAATCCTTTTATCACCTCTTCATCAACTTCTGTTATTTCAGACGTATAAATAAAATTAGCAAAAAAATCTTCTTGCAGTATTTCCGTCATTGCTATTGCCGCTAACTTGACGAGGTTTGCCTTTATTAAACTAAAATCGTCAAGGAAACGGTCCTGCACACGTTTTTTCTTAGCTTCGTTTCCTCTCTTATTTTCTTCGGTGATCGTACACCACTTTTGGAATGATGGATTATAGGATATATAAAGAACTAACTCCATAAACCTGATCCAAGCGTCTAAAGTTGATAGCCCAAATATCGATGGTGAATGCTAAAAAACTTGAACCACTTTACCATCTATAATAATAAAGTATAAGGTCTGCTTTACATAAAATCTTTTTTTATTTTTAATTACGGAAAAAGGTGTTAATGCAAGTATTTGTTATTCAATTCCCTCTACAATATTTCTAGTTTTCTTGAGGGTTTCCTTTGAAACTATATAATAAGTCAGTTCTACAGTCAGTAATGGTTTAGAACTGTACTGACTATGCACAGTAGCTTTTAATAAGGGCTTTTAAACTATTACGTATAGTCAGCACAATTTTAAACCGGTTGGGCTGTTGCTAGAACAAAACATAATAGGACAACAAAAGCGGAGTAACGAGTGTGATGCATTTTGTCAAATAATATTGCCATTCTCTTCATTAACAAACCTAAGTGGTACAAGACATGATATTAAGAAATATATTATCAACAATGATGTTACATGTTAGAAACCTATGCTCCTACCTTACTTCGAAATTTTCCATTTTCACATGTAAATGCATCGAAATGCAGTATGGCTCTTATTGCATGGTTTAGATAGATTAGCTGTTACAAGTAGAATTTCACTTGACCCGGGCAGATCCGGCAAATAAATAAACGTTTAGTCAAAGTAATCTTTTAATTTTTAAACATATATGTATGAAAAAAACTGCATAAAAAAAGTAATGCCTTTTAGAAATGAAATAAAGAATTTCTAAAAAAGTAGAGAAAATAATCTTTCCATTGTTATATAACACTTTAATAAAAGTTAAGAATCTATAACTATATTTCATAATATTTTTGCGAGTATCCGAAAAGGTCGAATTTAAGGTCGTTACAATAATATTTTGGTAAATAAAACTTCAACCTATCTATTTTATTATAAAAACAATATCTACTTTCGGCACTTTTGGCAGAACCTTATATGGAGCGGTGTTAACACGCTGTCGTCGCCAGCGTTGTCAACATAAATTTTTAAATAGCTGTTAAAATTTTTACATTGATAAGAACGAAAAGTTCAAACAAATGATTCATCTTAAAATATTTATACAAAATTACAGGCACAATTGATGCATATATTTTTTTATTAATAAATACGAATGTTTTATTTGGTGTCACTTTATGAAACTAAATAATCAATTTTCTATCGGTTAAAAAAATACGCATTAGTATTGTATGTAGTTTTCTATTTCAAATATATTTGGTATTTAGGATGAATCATTTGTCTTAGTTTTTCGATATTACTGACAAATAATTTGAATACCTGGCGTAATACGCAGCCTTAAGCGGGCTTTACATGATAAATAATACTATTATATCAGTATTATAAAATACTGCGAGTATTACTGATTGTGTGGGGACAATTTGCAGTAATGAAGTTTACGTAGTCATATGTATGTTAACGATTCAATATTGCTATTAACAAATACTGACAGTATTTTATAATACTGAGAGAATCACTGATTATGTGGGTATAATTTGCAGTAATGAAGTTTATGTAATCATATGTATTAATGTTAACGATTCAATGTTGCTATCAATAAATACTGACAGTATTACTGATTGTATAAAAGCTGCTTTAGTTTTTAGGATATAAAATACTGAAGATATATGAATAATATAGTGACTGTGCAAAACAGATTTAATTAAACACATTGAATAAAATTTATTTTAAGAACTATTTATCTAAAACTTGTTTAACAACAATAATAAGGAAACGCATCATGTGGAAGAAATGTTTACATGTTACGGAATAATTGTTTTATTGCTCCCTTGTTCATAAAGGTTAAAATGAAACGTTATAAAATGTATAATTGAAGTATATTTAATTAAGTATTCTCCAAAATATAAGATATACTGTAAAGAACAAATGGACAGACATTTAATACTGTTGTTGCTGGTATTGAACATTTTAATCTTTTGGTTTGTCTGACATGACAGATTTAGTATGCAGGGTCAGGTATGTGTATGTAATGATACTTACTTCTTGCTGTGGCAATCAACTTTATTTTCTCAAATTGTACACTATATTTTTACTTTCTTTTACCTAATATAAGGAAGTATAGTACTCGTGATTTCCTTCGACCTCGAAATTTTGATTGATATATACGTTTTGAACCCTCCTGAAGCCATTCTGACTATTTTCCGAATGATGTCTGTCGGTGCGTGTGTGTGTGGATGTGTGTGTGTGTGGATGTGTGTGTGTGTGTGTGGATGTGTGTGTGTGTATGTGTTTATCCGCGATAACAAAAAAAAAACTAATGGGAGACGTTCCATATTTGGCAGTTAAGATTTTCAACAACATTTTAGGTGACATTAAATTTGGTGAATGTGGTACACTTGATTTCAAAAAAAACTGGTACAACTCTTGTAATCGAAAATCTTAATAGTTTAGTTGTGTGCATATGTCTGTAAATAGAGTTGGCCAGGCATGTCGAGAGGGGGTGGAGAAGAGGTGATTTACCCCGGACCTGGGTTTTTTGGAGGAGATCGGTTTTCTTTGTGTTTTTAAACTTATTAAACCTTTCTCTTTTATTTTATTCAAATGGAATTTTAAAAAATAATTAGAAAATAACTTTTTCAAAACATTTTCAAGCCTGCCATATTATTGTTTAAAAAAATGATATTTGTTACGGATAATTCTACTAATGGTTGTAATTAAAATACTAACTGAATAATGATAATTTTATTTTTAAAATAAGAACACAAAAATACCACTCGAGATTAAAAAAAATGTAAACAATGCAAACTGAACATAAAAATACAATAAAAAAAATAAAATAAATGAACCTCAATTATGTAGTACAGAATTAACTAATATTTTTTCATTGCTCCATTAGCGTCTAAAACTGCCTAAAGTCTTGCAGGCTTGGACAAAATCAGATTTCTTGCAAGGTCAACTTCTTGCGACAAGTTCTCCCAAGCGTCTTCAATTATCCCTTCCAATTCTTGGGCATTATTTGGATGGTCATTTAATTTTCTTATATTTACATTTTCAATTGGATTTAAATCCGGACTTTTAGATGGCCACGGTAACAACTCTATGTTTTTATTAAGAAACCATTGCCTGACACGATGGGCCGTATGTATGGAGCAGTTGTCTTGTTGGAAAATAAAATTATTTTCCGGGTACACCTCTATTACTGACGGCAACATAATATTGTCTAATATTTCAATATATTTAATGGAATTGAGATGACCACCACTGTTCCAATACACACCTAACCCATTTAGGCTCATCCAAGCCCAGACATTGATTAAAAACCTTCCTGATATTTGTGGATCGAAAGTATATTTTTCGTCGTGGAAGGAGGCATATATACGCGAACATGTCCATCGTTACAGGATTTAAAAACCTCTTCGTCAGAAAAGACAACTTGTCCCCAGAAGTTTTCATCATTGATTATATAGTTGAGTGCAAAAATAATCCTACCCTGCTTCTTTTCTTCTGAAAGTTTGTATTTTTTAGCCGCTGAACAACTCTTCAAGTCGCTTTGTAGTTTTATTCTTCTGCAAGCAGTAGATACCGAAGCAGGGAAATTTGTCTCTGAAATTGCATTTACTGCAGTCTGAAAAGGGTTTTCTATTAGGTAATTTATAAGATTTTCATCTTCTTGATTATTGCTCTTTCTGGGCCTACCGGAACCAACTTTACGGGATACCGTTTGGTTGGTTTCCCATTGTTTTTTAACACTCATTATCGTGGTTTTACTCACATTGTATTCAGCAGCAAGTCTTCTTATGGACCAACCATCTTCAATTTTAGAAACAATTCGAAATTATTGAATATCTGTCAAATGTCGAACCACTTTTAATAATGACGCCACTGATTAACGTCAAAGTGACATTTGTAAGATTATTAATATCAATCAAAGAACGAATGATTTACATAGCTAAAAGAAAGTGTACCAGTTTTTATTGAAATCAACGTACCACCAGAAAAGACATAATAAATGAAAGAAGAAAAAGGGTACAATTTTGGGAAAAAGAATTAAAAATTTTTTTTGCATTTCTGGACGAATCTCGACGAATTATAATGAAAAAACATAACTTTTTAGAAAAAATCTGTCGGCATGTCTGTAGTATCGCGATAGCAGCCACAGTTTTTGAGATAAAGCTTTCAAATTTGGTACACCTGTTCTAAAAGCCAAAGGCAATAATAAATTCAGTGATGAGCCAAAATGGTCAGCTGAAAGGAGGACTACGGGACCTTTTTTGTATTTGTTTTTAAAAAAATATGTACTTGATGAAAGATTATGTCATGTCTACTATATCAAGCCAATAAAATATATTTTTCAAGTATTTAAATAAAGCTGATGTACACATTTGACCTTATAAATGGGGTTAGGATAAATTTAACAGTTTGACATTTGAAATGTCTAATTTACTTACAAAAATGTCAATGTCAATAAAAAAGAAATTATTAAAACATATGACAAACTATTATTGAGAGTATCGAATGACGCTGATAATTAATTACTTAAACATTTTAGTGAAACGTTTCAAGATACGCTATTAAAATTAATTGAGGTAAGTGAAAAATTAAATAGAATGATTTTATTATATCAGGGTGATATATACTGGTATAAGAAAGTTATGTGCTGGTCACATTAGGTATTTATTATTATTTTTTTTGGAATTAGCAGATGTTTCTACGACGACTGCATAAAATCTTCATGGAATTGCATAATGAAAATTTTAAGTTGCACTGACGGGAGCGCTAACACTGAAACGCGTGTCCGTAATTGCAGAGCTGTCTTTTTGGGGTATATGACCAGAATTATTTTATTTTCGACCTCCACTAGCCCTTTCTTTATTTTATTTGTATTTGCTAGGTGGAAACAAGCAGTGCACATAGAGTTCTATGTGCCGACTGTGAAATGTATGTCCGTAGTTGCATAGTTCTTTTTTGGTATATGGCTGTAGTCATTGCTTTATGTTATTGCTCGAGTTATTTTCTATCTCGACAGTAAATTGAATTAGTTCATGATAACTTTCTGAATTATTCCGATCAATGATTCTTCTTGATCAGAGATTGTATATAGTCATATAAATACTCGTTTTAATTTTATTTTTGTCGTTGCTGTTACTACTATTAATAAGTTTTCTACGAAAAAAAAATCATAAGAATAATTTTTTTAAAGTTCCTTAGGTTTTTGCGGAACAGAGGGCTGGTTGTAGTAAAAATTAGCTTGGCCATCTAAAATGTGGGTTTTTATATAACGCACTTAAAAATAGCACAATAATTAAAAATATTAATTGTTTTTTTCTGTAATTTGGATGAACAGGAGATTTAAAGATAACAAACTATATTTTATTAAGTAAATAAGTACATTTAATTGTAAAATAATTGCATGGGAAACTTTTATTTGATATTCAATTAAAAAATTTCCATTACCATTATTACTGGCCTTGGGAAAATTCAGTCATATATATTTAGTGATAAAGAAAAACAGAAATTAAATTTGATTTCCACATTATCGATAAATGTTACAAAAACTTTAACATAATTTTAAAAACTATTAAAAGTCTCCGGTATCACACTAATTATGCATATTTTCCCAGGGAATTTGATACGTTACAGTATATTTTAGACAAATTAGTTTTGCACAACAATCTCGTCTAGACAATTAGGTAGTGCAGACCAGCGGTCTAGTGTGTTCGCATATGAGTTAATACCATAAAATCTATTTTTAGATCTTCTTTGTGAAGCAGAGACAGGTTTAAAATTAATAAAACTTAAATTGTTTCATTTTATATACAAAAAGAAAAATTGTTTATTGTAAATTATTCATATTTTGCATTATGAATTGAATTTAACTGTAAAATTATATTTAAATAAATTTTTTAGTTGTGTGAATTTGTAACAGAATGTAGAACATTGAATGGATATACTTATATTGAATGGATATATTTCTGCAAAAATTAAAATTAATTTCATCAAATAATCTTTATATATGTCAATTTAGGAAAATCACTAAATTTCTAAAAGATTTTTGCAAAAACTTGCTTCATTCCTTTAATTACAATACTAACAATCATTACTAAGTTTGAATTTTAAATAAACCACTTTACACGGTATTGTTGAAAAAATCTAGACAACTTAAACATTTTATTTATATTCAATTAATAACAAATGGTAAATATTTTCCAAGCAGTGCAGTAATATAGCCTAGTGTCAAATTCTCTTCTCACATTTTGAAAAACTTCTTGGAACAGAACAACACTCTGAAGAAATTCTTTGCCGAAGTTCTTGAACGCTCTGTAGTGGAGTACTGTAAACGGAAGATTTGAGATGGTCCCCCAGAGAAAAAATTCCAGTGGCATTAAATCTGGATATCTTGCTGGTCACTCGGTGAATGCACTTAAAGAGAAATATATTATCCAACTATTCCTAGACTGGTAAAACATAATACAGACATGCATCATCTTGGTGAAAGAAGAAGAATAAGAATAAGAATATTTAT
>JANEYF010002641.1:630000-696993 GCA_029963845.1 Rhamnusium bicolor | reverse complement strand
CTCTGAAAAGGAAACCTTACAGCTCCTAGCACAAAACCACTTGCCACGGTGCTTGAATCCGGATGACCAACAGCTATCACCATCAGAAGGTCGATAAAAATAACCTGTTAAAAATGAGTTGACAGCTAAAAAGGTGATCACACTACCAGCAACTGAGTGTTCCATCAAATCGCCCGGAGAAGATGGAGTTTTTCCAGTTCTACTATAAAATGGACTGAAAATATTGCTCCCATTCCTCATTAAACTATTCAGAGCTAGTCTGTTATGGAACTATATCCCATCCAGTTGGTCGGCGGTCGGCTTTCCTACCCAAAAATGGGTAGGAAAGAACCAAGCCCTAAATCGCTTAGACCAATTAGCCTGACATCTTTTCTGTTGAAAGGCCTGGAGAAGGTGCTGGACGGATATATCAGTGGGAACATCCTGAATCATCACCCCCTCAATACCCATCAGTCGCCTATCAGACAGGAAAATCAACAGTACTAGCACTGAACAACCTAGTCGAGAAGATCACCCAATCCCTTCAAATGAAGAAAATTGCAGTGGGAGCCTTTCTCGACATTGAGAAGCATTTAATAATGCACTGCCCAACTCCTTATATGCAGCAGTGGCTGCCAGAGGAATTGAGCCTACTATAGGTGACTGCATTCGTGCTATGCTATCAAACAGAGCCATAACAACATCTCTACAGGGAGAAACAGTTAGGTTTAAAGCCACAGGAGGATGCCCGCAGGGTGGGGGTTTTCCCCCTTTTGTGGTCACTTCTTGTGGGCGACCTACTGGCTATTCTCACACTGTGGGAGGTTGAGGTTCTAGCATATGCAGATGATCTAGTTATAGTAGTCAGAGGAAACTCTGAAGCATATTTTTTTTTTTTCATTAATAGGAAATACGATTATTTAGTTTCATAAAATGACAAAATAAAATGTTCGTATTTCTTATTAATAAAGAAAATAAGCCTGTAATTTTATATATTCAATCCATATGGTATTTAAGATAAATCATGTCGTGTTCTAATTTTTCGTTCTCATCAATAGAAAAATTTTAATAATACTAAAATTATCAGTTGATTATTCTTGCGATAAAGATGCACTAACGCTGCCTTAAGAAGTAATAACTCCTTAAAATTTATACTTCAAAAATTATTTATTTTAATTTCATTTTTAAAGACATCAAGACATTTATATTGTTTTATTTATAATAGTTTTTACACAATTTGGAGATGGTAATATAATAATACTTTGTTATGTTTTATTTCTGTACCTTTTGATTTCGAAAAAAAAACTTATTTAGTTATTTAGGTAAATTATTTTAATATGAAATGCTGTTATAGTAGAAAAGGTCAAAATCATCAAAGTAGGCGGATCTTAAAATATTGCATACAATTATAACTTATTAATCTGAATATCTTTCCTTACTGACATTTTGCTGTCTTTACAGAAAATGTACTTTTACATAACAAGAAAGTAGTTTTTGTTTAACTACCATGGTCTATGCGATTAAGAAATAAAACAAAAGTACACCAAAAATTTCTTTTCAGATAACCAGGGATGAACCCTGAAATTGCAAAAAAAAAACCCCTAAAATTTGGGGTCCATATTATCCATTGCGAAGTCAGTCAGGGAACACACTGTATATGTATATTTTTTTGTTCTGATGTTATATTTTTTTACGAGCTTCACTATTTATTTTTATGTTTTCCATTTGCTTCTTTGTTGTGATACAGGTTTTTTTTAAATAATCCGTTATTGTTCCTGTTTGTGTAGTAATTATTATAATTTTTTTTTTATATTCTTTACTGTTTTAAAAACTAACAATGTTTTTATTGCATTTTATTTAGTTTAATTTTTTTTTTTCAATTATGGCAATTTTTAGTTATTTTATATATTTTCATGAGGTAATAATTATTATAATCAATGCTTACCTTGATATGATACATATATTTATATTGTAAGTGATTCATCTTTCTCTTATTTATTCACCTGTTTCTGTTTACGATCTGCCTGCCAATCAGAACTAGCGACCGGTCGCCGTTTAATACCCTACCACAATTTTAATATAGTAAACAGTGAAGTAAACACTGATTTTACAATACAAACAGACTACGGCTACACTGAATAGTGTACGGATTTGCCCATTCATAAATTCATTTTCAAGGTAAAAGCTACTACTGCCGTTAAGTTTACACATGAAAGACGAAGATGATAGAAAAACTGCCCAAAACAAATGCTCAAGAACCAAGTACATATGTTCCATCTGCAAGATATATTATTGTGTAAATTGTTTTATATGTCCAATAAATCCGTAAAATAGTTTTATTTATTAGTTACAGTGATATGTTCATATAAACTATTTTTATAATTCAAATGTATGAAAAAATTTCTTTATGCGCATTTGTCCCCTAATACTGAAAAATGTGTACTTATATTCTGTGCCTATATGTAAACATTGTCACAACCCGCTAATATCTGCCAGTCCTCTAGGACCGGCTTCACACAGTTTCTATGCATTAAACGTCTAAACATGGATATTTCATTTTAAATCGAGGCCTGAAAGCATGGGATTTGTGTGGGTGGTATATGTACTTCGCAGTCCAGTGGAACTTTTGGAATGTGGGTCAAATTCTATCCTACCAGGGCTCAATGTGTTAATCCAGAAGCATATATGTGTGAAAAGCCTCTTTATGTCAAATATAAAAGGTGTTTCAAAAAACATGCAGTAACACGCACCTGGAGATTTACAATAATAAATATAATACAATAAAATAACAGGAAAAAACGTATAAACATGAGTCCGGAAACACCTTTTTACTAAGATACAGGCTACTAACACCCTGTATTTCAATAACGAAACGTTTCTGGACTCAAGTTGATAAGAACTTTTTATTTATTTGTTTTTGATTTATGAATCTCAAATGAGCGTTGCTGTAGGTTTTAAACATTGTGTATATATGTACAGTCGTGTGCATATTGTCATTAGCAATTTTCAAACAAAATCGTATGCAATGGATTTGCAGGTTTCCGCCCACTGGCGGGGATGAGAATGTCACAGGCCTATCCGCGGTCATCCAGTCGTTTAGTGTGCAATTTTGTATTAGAGCTAACAGTCGCAAAGAAAACAAAAAATGCAAGCACCCATTGACGCGAATACCCGACATCAAATAATATTTTTGAAGGGCTCAATATATCCCAAATAGGAAGGGAATTAAACATTTCTGTAAATATTGGTATTTTTATGCTGTTATTTTATATATTCTAAATTTTAAACATGAAACATTTTAATTAAACAGATTATTACACCCAAACTCTAGATTTTATTTATTTTTTAAGATGTTGGTTCTTATTATCTTAACAAGTATTATAAGGCACATCGGGTTCACAAATGTTAAAAAGAACAGGCTTTTGATATCATTGTTTTAAATAAACTGGTGCACAATTTAAGTGGATATTGGAAAAATATACATACATATTTATTTCATACGGTAAATGACTAGATCCCAATTCATTTGCACATTACAGTATCTGATACCGTAATGTGTTGCCTAGCAACGCTATTATACTATTGTTATTAGGAAGCAATTCTTTTGCAGTTTTGACTTTTGACATTTTCACTTAAAAATAAAATAAATAAGATATTTAAATACATAGGTATAGCAATTATTTAATACATTAAAAGTTAATTTTTACACTAACTACAACAATCGTATTCAAAATTTATGACAAAAGTAACTGTCATAATTCAAAGAAACACATAAGAATGAAGTCAAAGCCAACTATAAAAATGCAACCCGACAAGTATTTTAGTGAAGAAAATCATCCACCGCTATAGAGCGTTTTTTACTGTAAAATTATTTTTCTACCAACTTTAGTAAATGAAGAATGTTAGATAACTATAGATTACGTTTCTACTTACAAAATTTTTAATATTTTGCTTAACTAAAGTTAGTAATTTTTATTTTATTTGGACCTATATTGATCAATATTAACACAGTTGTGAATTAAACACTTTGGTCCTTACCTCTACTTATAAAACATACTTTTCTACCAACTTTAGTAAATGAACAATGTTATACAACTATATAGATTAGGCTCCTATTTACAAAATTTTTAATATTTTGCTTAACCAAAGTTAGTAATTTTTATTTTATTTGGACCTATATTGGATTAATATGAACCCAACGAGTCAATAATTATAGTTTTTTATTCATTTTAAAAAGAATTATAAAGACTGTATGAAATAAAATATTATTCGATACACGTCCGTTAAGGTGTTGTTACAGTTTCGTACCGGACTTGTAACGAAAATTACTATTTTGAAACGAGATGGTTATAGGTATTTCAAAATCTTATGAACCGTGAAATACGCAAAAAGTAGAGTTTATTTTGCGTTATAAGTAGTATACAGGGTGATTAGCGACCCTGACATCATAGGTTGATAAAACCTAGGCAGACAATATTCCACAAATTTCAATACCCTTTATTTAACAATTAGTAAATTACTTCCTCACCCCTCAAAATGAGGAAGGTATGTATTCGTTTTCAAATTTTTTAAAATGTTTATTGCATTTCTGGACGAATCTCGCCGAATTATGACGATACACAAAATTTCAGAAAGAAAAAAAATTTCTGTCTGTGCGTGTGTGTATCGCGATAGCAGCTACAGTTTTTGAGATAAAGCTTTCAAATTTGGTACACACATTCTAGAGGCCAAAGAAAAGATTGAGTTCGTTGATGAGCAAAATCGGTCAACTGGATCTGGGTCTACCGGAGCCCAACATTTCTACTTCTAACTTTACAGAAAAATTTATTCGTGATGAAAGATAATAAATCAGATCTGTTATACAAAATCCATCATAATATTGTGTCCAAATGTTTAAATAAAGCTGTAAATTGAAATTTTAACATTTACGTCATAGGCATTTAGTCTATGTTTACGATAAACAATTTTTGGTATTATTGATAATAAACGGGTCATTGAATTTTCTCATAACATGTGAAGGCTTGAATTCAATGGCCTTGGTTAAAAATGTTTCTTTAATACAGAAAAAAATATTGCACACCAGGCATTATACATATTAATTCCGTTAAGACATAAATAATTTTATTACACATTTTTCGGAAATAGAGTATTGAACTCTTAAAAAATTATTACATTCTTCTTTTTAGAGATCGACCGTCAGTCGTTGGCTGAGGAATCATGCAAACGAAAATCGTTTATTGTCTCTTCCTAGTACGGGCCGTCCACGGCTTATTTATGCGGCTTAAAGTCAGCAAATGGTAAATTCTTACCTTCAAAATGGTTTTGAATCCACACGGATTTTTGCCAATCAATTCGAGGTATCAACATGCACAATAAGAAGGGCGCTGCATAGGGAGGGGTTGCACAATCGGCGACCAGAACATAAGATCTTCCTGACAGAAGAAAATAGGCGAGCTAGGTTGGCATTTGCCCGGGAATATTTAAATTTCGACTGGAGGAACACAATATTTTCCGATGAAAAATGCTTCCAGTCGAACCAGCATGGTAGGGTATCCCTTTGGAGGGTAACCGGTACTCGATATGATGAAAACCACGTCATACCGAACACAGTGTCCGGTCGCATAACGGTAAATTTATGGGGTTGGATGAGTGATGGTGGTCCAGGCGAGCTTATACTTATTCCGAGGCGGGCCAATTCACACAATTACCTTGAGGTGCTAAATGACGTTATGTTGCCCTCTGTGCGCACCGTTTATCCGGTAGATGAACTCCCTATAATAAATTTTGTCGATGACAATTGCCCTATACATCGTACGCACATTGTGAGTAACTGGTTTGTTGAGCACGCAGAACACGTGAATCGTATTCTATGGCCTCCCAGGTCCCCGGACTTAAACCCCATAGAAAATTAATGGGGTTTAATGGTCCAGATGTGGGACCATAGAAATGAACGAACAACTGAGGCGTTACACCAACATTGCTTGGGGAGGATATGAGGAGAAGAAACTTTTGCGGGAATATTGTAGCCTCCATGAATGAGCGTTTGCAAGCTGTGATAGACGCGAACGGAGGATATACACGATATTAAGATTAATGTTAATATCGTGTATATCCGCCGTTTGCTGATTGTTCGTTAAATATGTATTTTCTTTTATATCTCAAAATGGTCGAAGTACCAATTTTATTGTTATTTTCTAGTCTTTATACAGGGTGGGGCACGTAAAACTCCTCCTCCTTTATTTTAATTATTTGTGACATTTTAAAAATCTTGGTACACCCCTTTTCCTTTTTATTTGTGGAAGGAAAATTTTGAAGTTTGGTGTAATAAACATACTTGGAAAAGGTCATTTTTTTGACTAAAATAATATTTCCGGCCACTTCCGGTTTTACCGAAAAAGACTAAAATTTGGTTGTTTTCATGAACACTTCTTATTTATTTTATTTTCGTTACCTAGAGACGATTCTGAGTACTTTAAAACTAGACAATTGCATATTTGGCTATGATTTTTTTTGGAAATAAATTTGAAATTTTCATTTAGAGTGCCCTAGCTCAAACTTTCCTAATAATGCATAAATAAATAAATAATAATTTCTTATTTCACGTTATTACACCTTGTAATTATTTATTTTTCAAATAAAACGTTAGCTGTACAACCCCTTACCACAAAATCATGTTTACATTATTTCAAGTTGACTGATGGCTTAATAGTTTTAATAAAGTAATAATATAATTGTCAGGAATGTTTCAGCATTTTTTTTAGGAGAAAGCACTCTAAAATAGAATGTAAAATTAATTTCCAAAAAAAAATCATTGCCAACTGTGCAATTATGTAGCATCAGAGTACTCAGAATCATTTGTATATTACAAAAATAATATAGAAAGTAATTCATGAAAATAACTAAATTTTAATAAATTCCGGTGAAACAGGAAGTGGCCGGAAATATTATTTTATGTCAAAAAAATGGGCCTCTACAAATATTAACTAAGCCAACTTTAAAATTTTTACTTAAACAAATAAGGAAGAAATAAAGGGGTGTACCAAGATCTTGTGATATACAGGGTTGGTCAACAACAAGTATGTTATCCCTTATGGAAAACCCTGTATATCTGTACACATTTTGCAGTTTTAATCATCTCCCGATGATGTCAACTTAGTTGGCGAAACGCGCGCCGAGTGTGAGTCCACTGTTTTGGTGTGTGCGGAAAACTAATCCGGCGAGTTGTATTGAGAAGTAGGTTTTGAAACATAAAAGTTGTAAAAACTCATCTACAATTTCAGTTTGACATAAATGTCAAGATATTTGCTGTTTTTGATTGTATTGTAACAGGTGTTTTTTAAAAAGAGGCATTTACTTTGAAGTGAGAAGTAGATATTTGAACTTTGATTGTTAATAACTTTGAACTTTGTCATTATCAATTTTTGAAGCCCAAAATGTTTAAGAGATATATAAATCGATATCCTCTTTCAAAATGTGTAAAAATATACAGAGTGTTCCATAAGAGATAAAAAACTTGTTGTTGACCTACCCTGTATACAGTATGTCCACGGTTAGAGTGTATAAGAGGGAAAACTTTTTTATTTCTCATTTTACGCTGAAAATTTATTCTTCATAAAAAGTTTTGCTTATGTTAAAAATATTACTGCCATGGAGTAAGTAAACATGTCATGTACAGAGTGTTCAGAAAATTAAAAAATCTGAAAATGATGTGGAGTAAAGTACGTTCAATTTTAACATTATGAAAAACTGTTACTAAAGTTGTTTAAAATTAAAATATTTGTCAAAATTCCAATTTGTGAATAAATCTGCCTGATTCTTTTTTTTAAAAAATTTATAAGTATCAAGTGGTATCATGCGGTAAAACTTCCGGTAAAATAAAAATAATTTTCTTCTTACAAAAATTATTAAATAAGACAGTCAATTAACTGTCAACTTTTCAGTTATACAGTTTTTCTTTTCATTTTCAAAATAGTAAAATTATGCCGATTTATAAACAAATTGGAATTCTGACATAAATTTTAATTCTAAACAACTTTTCTTAGTAACAGTTTTTCATATCGTAAAAATTGAACGTAGTTTACTCTACATCATTTTTAGATTTTTTTTGAACACCCTGTATATGACATGTTAACTTACTCCATGACAATCCTATTTTAAACAAAAGCAAAACTTTTTATGAAGAATAAATTTTCCGCGTAAAATGAAAATTAAAAAAGTTTTTTCTCTTATCCACTCTAACCGTGGACATACTATAGATAGTGTACTTTTCGTAGAAAATCTGAAAATTTCGGTAAATACTGGGGCAATATTTTGAAATTTTTGAAAATGTCAAAAATAAACAAAATAAAGGGGGGGGGACTTTCACGTGCCCCACTCTGCATAGTAAAATTTGTATTCTATAATGTGTTTAAACGTGCCTAAATACTACAAAACTATGGTCACGTTTGAGTTCCTTTTAGAATAAATGAGGAGCAGACTTTCTATATGCATTTTGTCCATTATTTGTAATTTTCAGAAATAAAGAAAATCTATGACAGGTTTGTGGATTAATTTATCCAGAAAGTAAATTTCGGAAAAAATGCAACAAAAATCACATAGTCATCGCACCTAGATGTAAAAAATATCTTTTTGATCATTTTCCAAATAACTCAAAAATGTGATGGGCAAATTGCATTTAATTTGTCAATTTGAATTTTTTTTTGGCTGCACAAAATAATTTTACTAACTTGGTAATGGAGCTGTAAAAAACATAATAAGAAAGAAAAGTATTATTTATTTATTGTAAAAAACAGCGTATTATTACAATCGCATAATATGTGATCTTCTTCGATATCCATTATCTTTTTCAATATTATTTTGGTCATTTTAGACAACATTTTCGTCATTTCTGGGCAGACGACGACAATCAAATGATAGTCAGTCCACATTTAAAGGACAAACTGCTGCTTGTTTGTCTTTCAACGTTGGGCATGCTACACATAGAATGTCCATGACGTTTTCATCAATTACTTTACATGGGAAAAGTGCATTTTTTGTGTCCTTTTCTACATAAGATTGTCGCCTGCAATTGATAACTTGTCTCTCCACCTTCGCTTCGGTAGAAAACTTAAAATAATGGACAAAATGCATATAATAGAAAGTCTGCTCCTCAAATATTCTTCACTCCGTGTGAATAATTGTGTTGATTTAACTACTTTTTTAATTTTGTTAAGATCTTATTCCTTTGTTGTTCCTTTTATTGTTAAGTAATAAATAAATCTAATTTGCTGTTTATTTATTATTATTATTATTATTTTTTTTTGATAATTTTGAAGTAACAACCTAATATCATTTCCTTGGTTTGGTTTATGTCCATTTTAATAATTTTAATTTAATTACTTCGGTCAATTTCATATATTTATATAGTTCATGGGAGATAGAGGACGTGGAGCCGATTTCAAAACACCCCCATATTTGCTCCGTGATGTCCTTCGTTAATCGTTACTGATGTATAGGGAATTTTCTAAGTTGATTTTTTGATTTTGTACGGTATCATTTAACGAATTAAAAATTACACTGTTCTTTATTTTAAACAAGCAATATTAATAATTTAAAACTTAAAATTTTTTAAAAATTTTATGTAATATGAATATTTGAAATATACTAGAGGCTCATTCATTAAACAAAATTAAAAAATACAAAATACTCAAAGTGCGGGACTGGATTTTAAAAAATAACATACTTATCTAACGGAATCTTATTTTCTTATTTAATTTTGCATTGTAATTCATTTAAAGCTCCACTTTTTATTGATCTAAATAAGGTCAGTGATTAAGAAAATAAATTTACCATTTGATGTTGCTCAATAATCAATGGTATTTAAAAAAAAATCTGTTATAATAATGCCAAAAATTTGTATTGTATTTTGTTTGTTATTGATACATAATTCTAAGGTTAACTTCGCCCTCAATAAATACATTTTATTATTGTTATTATTTATTATTTATGTAATTTTCGTATCCATAAAATATAGTGCGATTTTTGATAACTTATCAAAACCATAATTTTCCCCACTCCAATTCTGTATTTTTTTAAAACACAGTATTTTTACGTGTACGCCGGAATACCAAAGACATTTGTGCACAATTTTTTTAATTAATTGGATAAAACTGTTAAAAAATATGACGTCTCAAAAATTTGGAAGAAATTAGGAAATCCCCTGTATATCAACGAAGGAATATTGAGGGCACATATGGGAGTGTTTTGGAATCAGCTCGACGTCCTCAATCGCCCATTACACTGTCGGTTTAAATCTGTGATAAAAAAGTCAAGTTGTTCAATTCCTGGTTCTATTTCTACTGGTAATAATTATTTCACAGTGATACCACCGACTATAAGAGAGTTTCTTTATAATAATTAAATTTAAACAAACACATATACACATTTGGGGATGGATTACCTTTAATTTCAGTATACCCTTCTAAAATTTTAAGAAACTAATTTTTATTCCGATTCATATTATAACATCTCGAATAAACAAAAGCAAACAGTTTAGCAGAGACAATACTTTCAAACATTTAGATCTGTAAAGTTTTACAATTTGTATCGGCAATCGGCACGCTTTCGACTGCGGTCGGAACATAGCCATCCTAATTGGTTGAGACGCATTAAACGAAATTGAACTTTAAGGTGCTAATGACAATATGCACACGACTGTAAATTTTTAAATTTTTTTTTGGTTTTGTTAATTTTTTTTTTTTTTTTTTTTTTATTTTTATTTTTAATTGATTATTTCTTTTCTCCCTTTTCTATTGTATTAAAATTTTATTTTTTTTTTTTTTTTTTTTTATTTATTTTTTAAAAATATAAAAAAATAAAATTTAATAAATTTTTTTTTTTTTTTTTCCTAATTTTTTTATTTTAAAAAAGATTTTTTTTTTTTTTTTATTAATTTTCTCTTCTCATGCAGCCCGAAATTAGTCAGTATGCCTCTGAACTTCTTCCTGTTTTATTCGAATGTCTTAGTCAAATTTTCACCCAAATGGAAGTGGAGAAAAAGATCCACCTAGTTTAGATCGTCTTTTTTATGCTCTTGAGACATTCTGTGAAAATTTAGATGAAGGTCTGATGCCATACCTCCCTACATTAATGGAGAGATTGTTTGTAGCATTAGATCCTAATGGTTTTTCGATGCAATTGAAACGGGTTGCTTTAAGTACTCTTGGATCTGCGGCCAGTGCTGTGAAAGAGGGCATGTTACCATATTTTGAAAAAATTATTGAAGTTTTAAATTTATATATTAATTCGGATCCCAATTCAGAAGTTCACCAACTCCAGTGTTATGCCATAGGTAATGATTTTTTTTTTGCCATTCAAAAATTCCTGTTTAAGGAAAATAATTATGAACCCAAGGAAGTTGTCCTATCTTTTATAATAATGAGTTAGGGAACATGCATGAATCCGGTTTAGGACCAGTGCTAATCTGGCATTATAAATATACCTGTCATTAGTGAGTTCGATTAATATTGTACCACTCTAGATATAATAAATGTATTTCAGTGTGTTTTTGAAGTTCGTTATAACTGAGTTGCTGTATTTTGAAAATGATTTTAGAATTCCAAGAAAAAGTTATTCTAAGATATTCTTATACCACCCAATCCTCCATCCATCCATCCCTGTTTCTGTTAGATAAAAATATATATAATCCTTTTAGAATCATTGGCTGTTGTTGCTCAGTTTATTGGAACAGAACATTTTAAACCACTAGCTGGGGAATCGCTACAATTGGGTTTGCGAATTTTAGAAAAAACTGATGATCCAGATATAAGAAAAAGTGTTTATGCTCTTTTTGCTGCTTTAGCTATCGTTATGAAGGAAGAAATTAGTCCAGCTTTACCTAAAATTATTAATGAAATGATCGAAAGCATTCAAAGTAGTGAAGGAATTGTGGTAAGTATAATGAACTTTTTAAATGACTAATTAAAATAACTTATTTGTCATTATTTTAGACTCATTATGAAGATGAGGAAAAAGATGAAATAGATGTTTATGCTGAATTATCAGATGAAGATGATGATTTCGAAGAGGATATTGAGGCGTCATCATCTGGAAGTGCTGATTCAACACAGTGTCGCTACTCAGTTGAAAATTCATATAATGAAGAAAAAGAACAAGCTTGTTTGGCACTTAGGGAAATTTGCTTACATACAGGGTAAGTAAAACAGTAATTACCATGTCCATAATATATTGTTATTAAATTTTGTAAAGGAATTGGGTTTAATTGTATAACAATAATAATAGTAGAGAGCTCGTACAGCAAAATTCGTCTTAAAATTGAAGTCTGTGGGGGTTTTTGAAAGTAAAAGCTGCGACCTGTTTTATCTAATAGCTCATAATTAATTGTATTTATGTTTAAAGTTGGACAAAAATTGGCCTGGGAAAAAAAGGCGTTATTTAAAATTTTCGAGATATTGACACTGAACCATTGTTACAGGTAAAGTAAATATATTGGAAAAAAAAATTAAAGGACAGTCTGTAGCCGTTGTTCTAAAAAAAATATTTAGTAAAACAAAAAGCATTGACGCTTATGGCGATTAAAAACTTTGAACGCCCGTATCTTGCTTCGACATCCTTAACAAATTGTAATTTTTCGTTGTAATTTAGCGTTTCACAACCGATATTTCCAAAACGAGCACTTAAATTGAAAATTACCTCTCTTGCAATATTGTAGACTAGAGTTTCCGCTTACAACGGTATAACATTTATAATTTTTAAACGTAAGATAGCTTAGGAAAATTAATAAATGTAAAACAATCCGCAGATCTATTTACATCCCGGCAGCCGACCGTCGATCTGCCTCCCTTACGTCGCGCGTCCCGCGCGCTCCAATTGTCTATATTCTGCTGTTAGGTTAGACTAAATATTTTGATTATTCTTGTGTTAATGTAAGTACTAAGTACCTATACCTACGCCTAAAGTGATTTTATCAGTTCCAAATAAATTCTTTCGTGTTAAAAATAACATTTTTTGCCTGAGTTGTAGTTTAATCGTATAAAGAATTGTTTCAGTTAAGGGTCCAGGTAAGTCGAATTTTCCATAATTAAAAATTAAATGAAAAACATACCTACTATAGGCATAATTTTAGTGTGATCTGCCATAAATCACCAAAAATGGATCGAAGTGGAAGTTCAACATCCGAAAGTGAGGTAGAGTTAACATTTCATGTTTTGCAAAAAGAAAATATTAAAAACTGTTTAATTTGTGGAAAGTCTTCCGGTAGCTTAGTAAAGGGCTCTGAGAAAACGTTAAAAAGCCTAAAACAAACGCTACAAATTAGGGAAACTATCTGTAAATCTAGCAACATCCAATTCCGACAAAATATTGCTAACATTGAAAATGGCGACAAAACATTATTAATTTGGCACAAATCGTGCTACTGTAGTTACATTAGTAAAAAAAGTATTGAAGTGCTGCGTCGAAAATTTGAAAGGAAAATGCCTTCTGAGGAATGTAAAGTTTTCGAAACCGAACACTCAGTTTCAGTACGGAAAGGAATGTTTAATATACATAAGTGTGTATTTTGTCAAAAGAGGCGTAATGACGAAAATGTATCACAAGTGCTGACTACTAATATCGAAAATAAGATAAAAATGATAGCTCAAAACGACAGTTCTGTTATGAAACGCATTGGTGATAATGATTTAATTGCTATGGAAATAAAATATCACGCGAAATGCTTTTTAAAATCTTGGAGGGTATCAAAAAAAGGTGCAAATCCCCAAGTTTCTTCTAACAGTAATGCAGAACATACAAATCGCATTGAAATGTTACTTTATAAAGAATTAAGTACTGGGTTCATGAAGCAAAAGGGATACTCTGTTTCGTCAATATATGCTAGATATACAGATCTCGGAGGAAATTTATCAAAGAGACAGTTAATTGACAAATTAAAGATGTATTTTGGTGATGATATCCAAATTATCAAGTCGACAAAGGCTAATAGATCAGACATTATATTGTCTTCGAAAAGTTCATCAAAAGATGAAATTCTACACTCGTATATAGAAATTTCCAAGGAAGATGATATTCCGATATTTACAGGAGTCTCTGAATATTCCGTTCTGCATAATATTATTAATAATATTAAATTGGATATGAACAATATTCCGGAGTTTGATACATTCAAAAATTTGGATTTAACTAATTTTAGAAAATATATTCCTGAAGGTTTAATTTGGCTCGTCTCTCTTTTAATTTCCTCTGAAAATTATCAAGCTACCGATACGCAAATTTTATCACTTTGTCAAGACATAATTTTTGCACATTCCCAAAACAAAAAATTTACGCCCAAACATGTTGCTCTTGGTATAATAGTTCATCAGGAGACAAGATCTAAAAAAATTATTGAAGTGTTACATCGCTGTGGTCACGCAATATCCTACAAAAATGTATTACAAATGTGAAACACTATAGCCCAGGAGGAGATTAATAAATATAAGAAAAATGATTTTACGGTTATTCCCCAACAAATAGTACCTGAACGTTTTATGCAGTTTGCAGCTGACAATATAGATATCCTTGAAGAAACATTAGACAAGGCTCCAATTTTCATGCCACACAAATGGTGGTGTTCCAACCAGGTCCACCGAATAACGATTCTCTTGAGAGTATGAAACTCTTACCTTATAAAACAAAATTAGATATACCCGATAATTTTCATTTATTAGAGCAAATATATATGAACACCTCCACACATCCACTTCCTGTTGTTAAAAATAAACAATTACCTGTACAACTTGAAAGAGACCCTGCATCTATGCGTAATCATAACACAGCTTGGGTTTTAGCAAGAAGCGTACATAAATCATTTAATGATGTAATTGTCCCTCAGTGGTCTGGCTTTCATAAGCTACTTGGCTAACATACAAATACAGTTACAACTTACGGCTACTTACCTTTGTTACCTTATGTATCGTCCGATTACGACACAATATGGACCGTTCTACAAAGATGTTCGAGAATGGTACACATCCTAAATATTGATTATGCAGTTATTACTTTCGATCAGGCCTTATATTGCAAAGCTAAGGAAATACAATGGTTAAAAAGTGACCAGTGTCATAACATAATCGTCAGACTTGGAGGTTTCAATATTATGCTAAATTTTTTAAAAGTTATTGGCCAATATATGGAACCATCTGGACTGAAAGATGTATGGATTGAAAGCGATTTGTACGGTGAATCAACTGTTCAAGGAATTTTTACTGGAAAAAAATGGAATAATGGTATTCGAGCGCACAAATTAACATATGAGAGCTTATGGAGAATCATTTTGCCTATGTTCGAAAAGTGGTTGTTAGATGCAAAAAGTGACCAAATTCATTCTATAAATTTGGCAAAATTACTTGCTACTCAATTGTGTACAAGCATAACAGAGAAACGAGAGTTTAAAAACGAATTTCAATCTATTGTCGCTTCACTTGGAGAATGTACGGACGCTTTTGAAGAATTTGTAAGTGCGCAAAGTCCAACTGTTATATACTGGATAAATTATTTACAACTTATAGACATTCTACTTGAATTTTTATACAGCGAAACGATCTGGTAACTGGGATTTACATCTAAAAAGTCTGAGATGTATGATTCCTTGGTTTTTTGCGTACGATCACTACAACTATTCTCGATGCGCATCCGTATATCTGGCAGATATGCTAAATTTAGAGAGTACTGCACCAAATGTATACGTGGAATTTTTAAAGGGCAACTTTGTTATAAAGCGTTTACCTGGTGCTTTTAATACGATATCGGTTGATCAGGCCTTAGAGCACGTCAACAAATCTTCTAAGAATGGAGGAGGCATTGTAGGTTTAACGAAAAATAGTACACGGTTAGATGAATGGTATTTAAGTTTCAACGAAATTGGTGCCATGATCGATACATTTCTTCATTCCATAGGGGTGTTTCTGACTTAATCAGCCAAAATATTGAAATTGGATCGAAACGAAAGGTAATTGACGAGAAATCTGTTGTAGTGTTGCAACACCAATTTAACAAATATAAAGTATTTACCCATAATCAAGATTATTTATTATGTATTTCTACTAATACCATATTCAACAAGGCAACTCAAGACGCTATATTAAATGCACATAAACTTGGGGAAGAAGCTTTTATAAAATTCGTCGGTACAATGGATAGCAACGAATTCTATAAACCTATAAAAAAAAACAAGATTGGCAAAATTACTAGCAAAAACCTACCAGTACGAAAGGATCATAAAGTAAAAACACACATGCAAGGTCAAGAAATTCTTCAAAAACTATTTGCTGCAAGAGAAATGGGACGAAAAATCAATTACCAGGATATATTCAAACACGAATTGACGTCTTATCCGATGGCACTTGCTTTAAACGACGATATTCTGATAACACCGTCAAATAAAAGTGCTCTTGGGGCAATTTTGGAAAGTTATGGTCCAACTGCAACATCTAATTTTCCCCATACAAATAACTCTGCCATGTGTTATATTTATGACGGCATGTCTCTCGTACAGAGTTTAGGTAAACCAACCAACGCTCAAACGTTTGGAGACTACGCTAAGATATTTTCTTCTGTCATATTTAAAAATTCTTTTGGCGCAAAGCTAATAGATTTGGTTTTTTGATCATTATTATGAAATTTCGATAAAAAATGGCACCAGAATTAAGCGAGGATCGGGAAAATCTATTTCAACAGAGATAAGTTCAGTAGACGTGCCCTTGCCACGACAGTGGCAATATTTTATTCATTCGGCTTACAATAAGAATCAGTTAACAAATTTTCTTTCCCAAAAAATCAGCGAATATTCTCAAAATCAAACAGTTCAATTTGTTACCAGCGGCGGCTTTTCAGATGTTTTAGAGTATAGAAGCAATTTTGGCCTTGCGGATGAGTATTTGAAATCTAATCATGAAGAAGCGGATACTAGGATATTACTTCATATTGTTACGCCACTGGACTGTGCAGACTGGTTAGATTAGGCTGGAATTGTACACGAACGGCCGGGAATATTCTGGAGTGCTCTAGACTGGGAGAATGGATGTATAAATAAGACGCACGGTGGGCCGAGATTTAATCTTAAGTTGAACGTGAGCGAGTAAAGAAGTAATAAGAAAGAGACTTAAAAGTGTTCAAGTGTAATTATAGTTAAGACAGTAATTAGTCTATTGTTGTTAATTGTTAATTAATAAATAAAGTAGTGAATAAGTGTTACTTGGACTTTCAATCAACGAATCTACGAGTGGAGGTGTTTGTGTGGATAGCAAACACGCAACAATTTGGTGTCAGAAGTGGGATTGGAAGAGAAATTTCTGGAATATTCGAAAAGGTTCTACAGTGTTCTTCTCAGAAATTAATGGTAACACGGAGAATTAAGCTACTGGACAATGTTTGGAGGACTATTTCTGGACTGAATAGTGACTTTAAAGTGGATTTTCGAGAAGTTTCTAGAACATTCGATTTAGAAATAGTTGCAAATTCGCGAGTGCCGCTAGTAATAACGTGTTGTAGACTGAGAAAAAGGACTACTAGTGCAATTTCGGGAAAATTCTAGAACATTCTATTTGGAAACTACAGGAGATACGTGAATTGCGTCGACGGAAACGTGTTGTAGACTTAAAAACAAGACTATAAGTGACTTTTAGTGACAATTCTAGAACATTCGATTTGGAAACCACAGAAGATACGTAAGCTGTGTTAACGGGAACGTGTTATAGACTCAAAATAAGACTAATTAGTGATATTTCGTGAAAGTTCTCGAACATTCCATTGGACAGTTAGTGGAGATAAGTGAATTTTGTCAACACAAAGGAAGTATAGACTCTAAATAAAGACTTTCTAGTGCTGTTTCGAGATTTTTCCATTAGTAAAATAGACGTGATATCAACATTTTACGGACTTTATAGTGTAATAAACTTTATTCTGAAATTGATTTACGTGTCGTGAGTTAATGCCAACAACAAGAAGTATGGCGGAGAAGCAAACACAGGACATGCTTGCAGCATTGTTACAACGGATGGACGAACAGAGAAAAATTATGGAAGATCAAGAAAGAAAGCGACAGGAAGAGAAAGAAGAACAGATAAAAATTATGGAAGCTCAAGAAAGAAAACGCCAGGAAGAAAAAGAAGACTTGACAAAAATGATCGAAGGCCTGGAAATAAGACGACAAGAAGAAAAAGAAGAACAAGAGAGAAGACGACAAGAAGAAAAAGAAGAACAAGAGAGAAGACGACAGGAAGAAAAAGAAGAACAAGAGAGAAGACGCCAGGAAGAGAAGGAAGAGCAAAGAAAGGAACGCCAGGAGGAATTAAGACAACTTATGGAGGGACAGCATCAAGTCATGCTCTCGGTTACTGAACAATTGAAGGAAGATGTACAGGCTGAGGTCAGTGAAGTTAAAGAAAAAGTCAGCCAAGTTGAAGGAGAAATAACTGAAGTTAAAGGAAAAGTCGGTGAAGTTGAAGGGGAGATAGCCTGGCTGAAACAACAATTAAGAGAGAAGGGAGGCCAATTAGTACTGTCGCCTGGTGCTAGGTTACAGCCACCTTCATTCGACGGTCAAAGTTCATGGTCAACTTATAAGAGACAATTTGAGGCAGCTGCACGTTCAAATAACTGGAACGATGAGGAAAAAGCAACAGCATTGGTATTAGCACTAAGGGGCCAAGCATTAGACCTGCTCCAAACAATTCCTGCCGCACAGCAACAAAACTTTAGCATTTTGGAGGCAGCGTTAGAACTAAGATATGGCGACCAACATCTCGCCCAAGTATATCAGGCTCAGCTTAAATCACGCAGACAACGAGGTGGAGAAAGCCTCCAGGAGTTCGAGGCGGCGGTAGAAAGATTAGCCCATCTAGCTTATCCTGATGCACCAATGGAATTTCAACAACAGTTAGCAGTTGGTACATTTATTGATGGAGTAAGGGACCAGGAAGTTAGGCGAATTCTTAAGTTGGCCAGGCATAAGCTTAGTAGTGAGGCTTTAGTACATGCACTAGAGATTGAGGCTGCCTATAAGGATACCACACAATCATATCAGAGAGTACGAGCTGTGAGTGTGGAGGAAGACAAGCCAGACAACACAACACAAGACCTGATATCTGATCTACACAAGATGATGACCCAATTACTGACAAAATCGAACTCCCAGCAGAGACAAGACCAACAACAAAGTAGTGGGAGGCCGAATGGAGGCATCCGTTGTTATAGGTGTGGCAAAGTGGGCCATATCAAGAGGAACTGTCGTCAACGCAGCCCAGAAAGGGTAAATGCTGCTGTGGTTGAGGAGCCTCAGGAAAACTAAAGATGGCTGGCAATTTGGGGGCTGCGCTGGCCAAGAAATGTTGTGACCCCGAGAAATAAGAGTTTCCCAACTTCGGAGAGTTCAAAGTAGTCTGTTGTTGGAGGGTTATGTAAATAAGAAGAAATGTGTGTTCACAATCGACACAGGAGCTACGTCATCAATAGTACGGGCAGGATTCATAACGGGTTTCAAAGTAAATAAAGGACAGAATGGATTAGTCATCCGGACAGCTACGGGAGATAGGGCGGCGGTTCATGGGGAAGTCGACATGGAGCTGCAGATTGGCCGCTTATGTTTTAAACACCAAGTTATCGTAGCTGACATTACAGATGACTTCATTTTAGGATTAGACGTTATGGAAAAATATGGATTTGTACTTGACGTTGGAGAACGAGTTCTCAGGATTGGAAATGAAGAAATTATTTTGTCAACGGCAGATGAAAAATTCCATAATATTAGGCTACTAACTTCAAGGACAGTAAAAAATTCCTGCACGAACAGAGAAGGTAATTGAGGCAGTCCTGGAGGAAAATTCTGTGGGATACCGCTTTGGCCTTGTTGAGAAGGATGACTCAATTAAAATGACAGACAATGTAATTCTGGCAAGGACGTTAACACAGACTACAGACAAGATACCGATTAGAATGGTTAACCTAAATTCACACTCAGTGACGTTCAAGGAGGGCGAAGCAATTGGCACCTACGAACCAGTCACATGGATTGCGAGATGTGAAGAACAAATCATTGGAGCTTCGTCTACAGATATGGACCAAGAAATTGTAAAGATGTTAAATGCCCAGTTAGACCATTTAACTCCTGATGAACATAGAGAAGCTTTAAAATTTTTGAAGAAAGAAAATACAGTATTTGCAAAGGACACAGAAGCTCTTACAAAGACCAACATAGTGCAACATCGGATAAATACTGGTGAATCAGCTCCTATTCGTCAACCACCTAGGAGGCTCCCATTAGCAAAACAAGAAGAGGCTTCTGCAATGGTGCAGAAGATGCTTAAAGACGGAGTTATTGAGGAATCAACCAGTCCTTGGTCGTCTCCAGTAGTTTTGGTTGCTAAGAAAGATGGAACTTTAAGATTACAGGAAGCTGAATGACGTCACTAGAAAAGACAGCTATCCGTTACCCCGAATTGATGACACACTAAGTACGCTGGCAGGTTCACAGTGGTTTTCCACTCTAGATCTTCGAAGTGGATATTGGCAAGTGGGACTTCATCCAGATGACAAAGACAAGACAGCCTTTTCGACAGGAAGTGGCCTTTATCAATTCACTGTGATGCCTTTCGGCCTGTGCAATGCACCAGCAACTTTTGAAAGACTAATGGAACTGGTACTACGAGGACTAACTTGGAAGACATGTCTAGTTTATCTTGATGATGTGATGGTTATGGGACGGGATTTTAAGGAGCATTTGAAGAACCTTCAAGAAGTGTTTGGAAGAATTAAAAATGCACACCTGAAATTGAATCCCAAAAAGTGCCTAATGTTCCAGAAAGAGGTAAAATTCCTAGGACATGTCGTGTCTTCGGAGGGGATAAGAACAGACCCAGACAAGATTTCCTCAGTACGAGATTGGCCGAGGCCTTCAAATGTTCAATGGCACGAAGCTTCCTTGGCCTATGCACTTACTACAGACGATTTGTGGAACGATTTGCCGATATTGCGAAGCCACTACACCGGCTTACAGAAGAGAAGGTTCAGTACCAATGGACACAAGAGTGTGAAACATCGCTCAGAACACTAAAATCAGCACTGTGTTCGAGTCCGGTTCTATCATACCCAGAACGGAAAGGTCTGTACGTATTAGACACGGATGCCAGTAATTCTGGACTTGGATGTGTTCTTTCCCAAATTCAAAATGGACAGGAAAAAGTAATTGAGTACTTCAGCAAGACGTTGTCGAAGCCAGAACGTAACTATTGTGTGACACGGAAGGAACTATTGGCCATTGTCAAGTCCATAGACCATTTTCACAAGTACCTATATGGACAACACTTTAAGGTTCGGACCGACCATGCTGCATTAAAGTGGTTATTGCAATTGAAGACTCCGGAAGGCCAACTAGCTCGCTGGATAGAAAAACTGCAGCAGTACGATTTTAAAATCGAACATCGTCCTGGAAAATCCCATAAAAATGCAGACGCTCTCTCCAGAAGACCCTGTCGGGAAGACTGCAAGCACTGCCACCGGGTAGAAAAACAACAAGGGATAATAATTGTGAACACCGTTAAAATTGATGTTCCTGACGACTGGACAAGAGAGACATTAAGAGAAGAGCAGTTAAAAGATCAAGAAACTGGTCCTATTCTGGAATGGAAAGAAAGAGGAGCCCGACCAGGCTGGAAGGACATTTCAGACAAGGCAGTGGGACTCAAGGCTTTGTGGGCACAATGGGATTCCCTTAGAGTAGAGGATGGACTGTTGAAAAGAGCTTGGGAAAGTCCAGACGGGAAGGAAATTACTTTGAGATTGGTAATTCCCAGGTGTCGCATACCAAAAGTACTCCAGGAAGTGCATAATGGAACATCTGGCGGACATTTTGGCATCAACAAAACTCTCACTAAAGTACGCGAACGATTCTACTGGGTGAACAGCCGCCAAGATGTGGAAGCTTGGTGCCGCAAATGTGAAGTTTGTGCGGCAAGTAAGGGGCCACGGACAAGAAGTAAGGGCCAAATGAAACAATATAACGTAGGGGCTCCTTTTGAGCGAATTGCGATCGACGTAGCTGGTCCATTCCCCGTGACAGATGATGGGAACAAATACATCTTAGTTGCCATGGATTATTTCAGTAAGTGGCCTGAAGCTTATGCCATACCCAACCAAGAAGCAGCCACTGTCGCTCAAGCTCTGGTAGATAATCTAGTATGTCGATTTGGCGTGCCCCTAGAATTGCATTCGGATCAAGGAAGAAACTTTGAATCAGGGGTGTTTCAGAAGATGTGTCGCCTACTGGGAATTCATAAGACAAGAACAACAGCCCTACATCCACAATCAGACGGAATGGTGGAGAGATATAATAAAACCATGGAGGAGCACCTATCCAAAGTGGTTGAGAAACATCAGAGAGATTGGGACCGTCACTTACCTCTTTTCCTTATGGCATACAGGGCCTCCATTCATGAAACAACAAAACAGACACCGGCTCGCGTGATGTTTGGACGTGAGATTAGACTGCCATGTGACTTGGTGTTTGGCACACCGGAAGAGGAGCGACTTTCCGTAAATGACTACGCCGATGAAGTTGGTGAACGGCTAAGGAACATTCATGAGCTGGTACGAGACCGAATTGCCATAGCAAGTGATCGCATGAAGGCTCGTTATGATCTTAAGGCGAATTCAGGAGGGTTCCAGGCTGGAGATTTGGTTTGGCTATATAACCCACAACGAAAGAAAGGCAGGTCCCCGAAGCTTCACCCGCCCTGGGAAGGTCCTTACACTGTGGTCACCAGACTAAACGACGTTGTATATAGAATTCAGCAAAGTCCAAAATCCAAGATGAAGGTGGTGCACATAGAGAGACTAGCCAAGTATGCAGGGAATAATGAATTGCCTGATCGGGACGTTCAGGCTTAAGGAGGGGGCAGTGTTACGCCACTGGACTGTGCAGACTGGTTAGATTAGGCTGGAATTGTACACGAACGGCCGGGAATATTCTGGAGTGCTCTAGACTGGGAGAATGGATGTATAAATAAGACGCACGGTGGGCCGAGATTTAATCTTAAGTTGAACGTGAGCGAGTAAAGAAGTAATAAGAAAGAGACTTAAAAGTGTTCAAGTGTAATTATAGTTAAGACAGTAATTAGTCTATTGTTGTTAATTGTTAATTAATAAATAAAGTAGTGAATAAGTGTTACTTGGACTTTCAATCAACGAATCTACGAGTGGAGGTGTTTGTGTGGATAGCAAACACGCAACAATATATTATCTGCCAAACAGGCAGGCTACGAGACATGTGTTATTGACTGTAGGGATACTGATGTTTTAGTATTACTATGCCATTTTAAACACCACTTAACTCCTGAAATTTGGATGAAAACAGGCAGAAAAGACAACGTTCGTTTTATTCCAGTTCATCCTTTACATTTAGAACCACAACTTTTAAAAAATCTACCCGCATTTCATGCTTTTACAGGATGCGATACTACGAGCCAATTTGCCAATTTGGGAAAAAAACATTGCTGGAAGACCTACTTGACTTCTCACAATCTGCTGGATGATTTGGGCACCACATTTAATGATACAACCTTTGCAAATATTCACCATTTTACCATCCAACTGTATACAATTAATAAAGACATCTCTTCCATCAATTACCTTCGTGGTCTACTTGCCAGTTCCAAAACAATAGATAAATTGCCGCCTTCAGAAGACAGCTTACGACAACATTGTTTACGAGCACACTATCAAACCAATATTTGGCTTAACGCGTTAAAACCGACACCAGTTCTATTGAATTATTACGATTATGGTTGGAAACTTATAAATTCAGATATATTTCCCATATTACAAACTCTTCCTCCAGTACCAACAGATCTGACAATTTTAACATCTTGTGGATGTAAAAAAGGTACTCCCACTCAAAGCTTTTAATACCAAATTATACCTATCTCTTTAATTTTAGACTGCAGGCAGAAATGGTGTACTTGTAGAAAAAATGGGATTTCTTGCACAGGATCATGCAGATGTTTGGGACAAAAATGCTTCAATGTAAATACATCACTCACATCACCTCTTTCTTCTATACATATTGAAGGTGACGACTAAACGGACAGTGAATAAATTTAAATAGTTAATTAGTTTTTAGGTAATGGCTATCATTGTAGCTATATTTTTATATATTTTTTTAAGAAAACGGTAACAACTGAATGTAGAAAACATTCTTGTTATTTATTCATATATAGGAATACCTTCATGGACGCACTGTATAAATAACTATGTTGTATGATTTACCTCATAAATTGTGGCGTTTTATTGACATATTTTTTTGCAGTGTCGGAATAACTAGAAAGTGTAATTACTTATGCCTTTTTAATACCAGTATATTTTATTGACATTTCATTTGCAGTGATGTTAAAAAAAATATATAGCAAGTTATGAAGTGACAATCTGTCCTCGTCACAAAATATAGACAACTGGAGCGCGCGGGACGCGCGACGTAAGGGAGGCAGATCGACGGTCGGCTGCCGGGATGTAAATAGATCTGCGGATTGTTTTACATTTATTAATTTTCCTAAGCTATCTTACGTTTAAAAATTATAAATGTTATACCGTTGTAAGCGGGAAACTCTAGTCTACAATATTGCAAGAGAGGTAATTTTCGATTTAAGTGCTCGTTTTGGAAATATCGGTTGTGAAACGCTAAAATACAACGAAAAATTACAATTTGTTAAGGATGTCGAAGCAAGATACGGGCGTTCAAAGTTTTTAATCGCCATAAGCGTCAATGCTTTTTGTTTTACTAAATATTTTTTTTTAGAACAACGGCTACAGACTTTCCTATAATTTTTTTTTCCAATATATTTACTTTACCTGTAACAATGGTTCAGTGTCAATATCTCGAAAATTTTAAATAACGCCTTTTTTTCCCAGGCCAATTTTTGTCCAACTTTAAACATAAATACAATTAATTATGAGCTATTAGATAAAACAGGTCGCAGCTTTTACTTTCAAAACCCCCACAGAGTGACACATTTTGCTGAGCCGTGCTCTCTACTATAAAGGATAGGTAAATTCAGTTCCAGAAAATTGAAAATTCCCAATAAATTACTTTTGACTTTGGATATTACCAAAAAATGATCAAATACATGATTTCACAAAAAAAATGTTAACTAACAATATTTAAAGAGACATTGAACAATTTTAACCAAACTACAATTTTTTTGTGCTGAAAATATTTTTACTTGCATAGAGTTTTACATGAATGTTAATGTTGGTTGGGTACTGTTGTAAGACTCTTGCAAATCACATGACATTTATGTGGTATTGCATACTATTAAATAATGTATCCATTATGTATGTGTTTCATCAAGGATAATGCCATCTATTATGGTTCTGAATATTTTTAATTTGATTCAAATAAAAAAGTCTACGGCGATATATCCACAAAAATTTTTTAAAATGGCATTGAATAGGCCCATGACATCAGTCAAAGCACGAAATTGTTATTTGATTTGAAACGTCAAAGTTTGTGCAGCATTTTTAATGGGATATTTTACTAAAAATCATTATTATTATTATTATTAAGTAGCGGACTAAGTATAGTGTTCTACTGGTGTGTAATGGCTATTATTCACTACGCCTTTGACTCGTGTCGTAAACCTCAGCCTCGTGAATAATAGCATTACCACCTAAAAAACAAGGTCTCCATGCTGCTGCATGACGTCACAACCGCTATTTCCAGGTGAGCCCGTGACTTAGCCATGATCATACTAATAACCTATAATAATAAATGCTACTCAATTATTTTTAGCGTTTAATAAGGGCTGCCTGTAAAAACGGTTGCCAGTCGCGAACTGAGCTTATATTGTTCGGATATTTTTTAAAAAGATAACGAAATTTCAAAGCAAGAATCCAGCGGTATTCATATACTAAACTATTGTGAAAATGATTATAAGATTAGATTTAAATTTCAAAGAAATAAATTAGAAAATCAATACAATGTAATGTCACATTTTAATGGGAACTTTTTAACACCGTTTATGAAGCAATAAGTCAATAAATAAGAGTTGCTATACTAGGATTAACAAAAAAGAATTACAATTTATAAACATTAAAGATTGAATGAAGATTGATGTCTAATTGGTCATTAAGTAAATCACTGCTGTGGCTATTGATAGATTTAAACATTTCTATGGATTCTAATAAATTTAATTTTAAGCTTTCTTGTACACGTAGTATTTTAAGATTGCTTAAATTTGGAAAATTGTGACTAAAATATGGTTTGAAAAAGTTGAAACTGCTTTTTGGAGTTAACATATTAAAATGTGTTTTATTATATCGTAATAATTAATAAATCACTAAGTAAAGGCTTATGCAATTTAATTTTTAGAAAACCTGTTACCTATGTGCACTTATTTTTATTTATATTTACCTACCAAAATATTGAATTGCATAAACTTATAGTATATCGGGCTGTTTTGAATAATTATTTTTTTGTTAATCAGTATTGAAAAATTAATTTTTATTGCTGATAGAATTTTGGAGACATAAATATACTTTTTCTCTTTCCTGAAGGGCTTCAACAAAATCAACTTGCTCGACTGCCTGAAGCATTCCTACTTTGACGAATAGATAAAGGTTTTGAGAAAAATTCGGTACAACCAGGAAATTTAATAGATATTTGCATCTGACTGCAAACGAGGGTACATTAATTTTACGGTTACAACCTGACCTGTTCAGGAATCTTGTTCAGATATTTCTGAACGAATTGCTGAGATGAAACGAAGCTTGCATATTTTACTACACTTTGTAGATGTAAATCCTTTTCTTGGAATAGCTGAAATCCATAAATTTTACACAAGCGTTCATCCTTCGGAAAAGAAAACACACGCACTTTCCTCTCATTCATATAATTTCCTTTGCAACCCGGTACATTGCGTTTATATGGCATTCTACACTGATGACTAATTATAACATGAGAACTCTCTGAAGAAACAAATAATAAGCTAGGATGTACCTAATCTATATATAACATGTGTAAGTAACTGAACTCATGTACTAAAAACGTGCAACTGCATGGAACATTCATGGGCTAGCAGCGGTGCCTTGTTTTTAGGTGGTAATGATAATAGCCATTACATGCTTGTTGAATAATATACTATTCACCTATTTGTTTATTTATTAATTTGTGTAGATTTGTTATTAATATTTCATTCTAAAAATAATTTGTAGGGTCTCATTTTTGCCCTACATTGAAAAAAAGTTTCGAGGAAATATTCAAATTGATAAACTACCCACAAGATGATATTCGCAAAGCATCTGTAGAAGCTTTGCTTCAATTTTGTATTGCTCTCCACAAAGTTAACACTCCAGAAGTTAAACAGGCCCTGTATAAGGCTCTGCAAATGTTTGTACCAAAATGTGCTGAATTAATCAGAATTGATGAGGAAAGAAGCATTGTGATGGTATGTTTGGATGCTTATTCTAACTTGTTGGATGAAATAAAAGGTGATGTGTTTGTTGGAGAAGGACATAGAGAAGCTATTATGAACTGTGTTATTGATGTACTCACACTGAAGGTAAGTATCACAATTTTAAAGAAGAAATAGTGCAATTCATTAAGTAATGTTTCCAGTGAAAAAAATTAATAGTAAAAGTAAATATTAAATTCTGTTAAACACAAAGTTCATGTGCAGATTTTCGTCCAAAAATAATATTTTCACATAAAGTTGATTCACCTTCTTATTGTTCTAACTAAAAATTGATTTTTGTGTAGTTAAATTGGCAAATATTTTTTAGGTTAAGTAAAGTCATTGACGGCATGACATAAAAAACAGACCTTACACTGACGGCAGTTTGTAATGGACTGTATTAGTGTTACATCACTTAATTATGCAATCTGTGTAAAAGATCAATACACACTGGTTACTAAATATGCACTGGGATATGCACCGGTGTAAAAAGAACGGATGTAAATAATTTTAAATGTAATGATTTTTCTCAACGATTGCGTCATAACTAGAGCCCGGACTTTTAGTATAATTTGATGGCACTCCTGGTACAAAGCGTTATAAGAACCCTATTTGAAATAATAAAATCAAGATATTAAAAAACGAACTTTCATTTAAAGTTACATTTATTAAACACAACACAAAAATGAGGCTCTTTTCCCTGAGCTGGGAAGTTAGTGGTTACTAGAAAATTCTTTTTCTTGTAGAAAACTTAATACTAAACAGCAAAATAAACTGTCAATAATTTACAACTTAAAACTACCAATGGTACACTGTCCTAACCAGTCTTGTTAGGCGCCACCTTTTTTAAATGTTTTTTTTTTTTTTTAAGTTCTAGATAATCTAAACAACAGTTACAGTTTAATAAAGGAAAAACATGTAACTACGGATAATAAAATACATTAATCGTGTGGGCCAAAAGCGCTAACAGATTTGCAAATCATTTAAGTAGAATTTCTTGTCTCCACTTGGCAGTATTGCTAATTGACACCGGCTTTACTACTTCCTCTTACTGGGTACCTAGCTTTAAGTAAAATAATAAGGCCTTACAAGGGCTTTTGGTCATATACCCTCTTTTATTTCTTCGTCGCTGAACTGCCAAAACTCCAAGACAACATCGCAACTAGGGCTCAGTAACAAAAGCCAGGTAACGTAGATCGACCAGGGCACAGCAACAAGGTACTCTCTGCAGCAGCTCTAGCTTATTTACTTTACAGACACAAAACATAGCAACTAATTCTCCACATTACCTATCTCTCCCATGGCTCTGCATGATCTCAACATAAAACATAAGATAACGTACTCAAATGTAAATAACACAAGGTAATGTACAATCCAGACACACGTCCACTCAGGGCAGTGGCTACCGAGCGTCTCCCCTTCCAGACATCTTGCTGCAGCCGTGGCTCAGCCTCCCTGTCGTCTTTCGCGCGCTAAAACGATCCTAAAAACATCGTTATACCCCCCCCCACCTCGTACACTTAATGGAGCACTTTTAAATACACCAGGTACTCAGTAGCGCCACGCTACAGGGGCAATATGACAACGTTTAACCAAATTATTTTAATCAAGTCTGGAATTTTAAGGTATATCAAACCATTTTATTTAATCTACAATGAATGTGCTTCAAATTAATTATTTCTAAAAATGGACCGTTACAGCGGCTGCTATCTACTTGTAAATAAGAATACATTATACCGTCAAATATCAGTTTCAAATGCTTTGCCACTTCAATAGCAATTGGTAACCAATCTGCCAGTTCAATTCATGAATCTTTGACGCGCGAAAAGTATTGATTAACAAGTTGTACAACTGAACCTGACTTTGGATTGCATTACGGTGAAACAAGTTGAACGTAGTTCAAGGCGAAGCCAAAGGAAAGAAATTAAAAATCGCTTTATTTTCATCGACTTGATTAGCTTTGTTTCATAATGATTATAATTAATGTATTAAATCAAAACAAACAGATTTTATTTCAAGAATTTGTAATGTAATAGGTCAAACAAAAAATAAAATCTATGACAAATGACGGTGCACATATGTCGGGTTGTCCAAAAAAAACTGAAATTTTTTGTTGCTTTCAGTAGCTTCGCTAATTTTCTCAAACTTGAACTCAAATTGTAATCAGAAAAATACTGTAAATGCTTTATAAAACCAATTCAATGTTCTCATTGTAAAAAAGTATTACAATAAGTGTATTATACCAAAACTTAGTAATAGCAAAGAAACAGTATTTGCTCATTAATAATTTTAGCAAAATTTAGAATAAGATCTTATATTTTTTAAAATTCTGTAATTACGTAAATGACAATTACATCTCTATGACTGTTACAATATATAACTAAAGTTTTTTCGAAATTAACTTCACTAAAACTACATCCTTTCTTTGTTAAAACATCTTGATATTCTGTTTTTCACTGTCAATGTGCTGTTCCAAATGACCGTGGTGCAAACACGAAAATGTAATTTAACAAACATCTAATTCTGTTATCTTTCTAGACACTTACATTGTCTGAAAATAGATGAATCAAAATTTTTAATTTTTCAGCCATTTCAGTCTAACTAGATCTCAACATAAAAGCACTGAATCGCTTATTGTAACTTTTCACTTTCAGTTTTTACTTTACTTATATTTCAAACTTGCAAATTTTTATTAAATAATAATAAATATAATAATAACTTTATTCCATAAATAGGTACCTCACAGGAGTAGAACAAGTCACAAAGTAAAATTGAAAGTAATGTAAAATATACAGGGTGGGGCAATAGTGTGTCCGACTTCGATATGTCGAGTTCTATGATAGCTAGAAACTTGATTTAAAAACATAAATAAACTAGACAAAAAAGTCTAACCGGAAATTATTTTCGAATATACATGAGTGACCAAGACCATTCTACAGGGTCAACTAACATTTTTTTAAATGGAATGCCATGATATCAGAACAATTTTTGAAATCTCTTTGTGGCCTCCTTCCACTATTGTATTATTATTGACTCTCTCTCAACCACTTGGATGTAATGATTTTTTTTTTTTGAAATTATGCCATTTACACTTGTATATTAAAAAAATCACTAGGCACAATTATAGATTTTAAGAAAAAATATGTTAGTACCAATTATGAGACATCTGTGTGATGACACTCAGACATTTTCACTTCCCAAAAGTATACAGGGTGACCAAAAATAATTTTTAAATTTGCAACTATTTGAACTGAATTTTCTCAATTTTTTCAAATGGAACACCTTCTATATTTTTGGACGATGTGATGTAGACTTGAAAAACGGATATTTTTTGTATGTACATCCCTATGACTATTTGTAACCATTTTCGATTTATTGATCAATAACTGCAAAATTCAGCAATAAAAATTAAAAAAAAGGTTTCTTTTTCAAATAATTCAAGATAAGATATTATAAAAAGTGCTCCACATGATGCCCATTTTGATTGACACATACATCATACCAACGACAATTCCAAAATTTCAAAGGATACTGCTAATAAAGCATTTATTAGCCTATCACTTTAATTTTGATGGTCCGTAGTATGCTGTATTTCATGGACGTCATGTAACACGCTTCATTATCATACCTTCTCTTGAATTATTTGGAAAAAGAACCTCTTTTTAATATTTTTTGCTGAATTTTGCAAAAATTATTTTTCAATAAATTATCACAAATAGCCTTAGAAATGTACTAATTCGTTTTTCAATCCTACATCACATCATCCAAAAATATACAGGGTGTTCCATTTGAAAAAATTGAGAAAATTCAGTTCAAAAAGTTGTAAATTTAAAAATCCTTTTTGGGCACCCTGTATATTTTTAGGAAGCGAAAATGGCTGAGTATCATCACACAGATGTCTCATAACTGGTAATAACATGTTTTTTCCTAAAATCGATAGTTGTGATATTTTTAATATACACATGTAAATGGTATAATTTCAACAAAATAATCATTACACCCAAGTGGTTGGGAGAACGTCAATAATAATACACAAGTGAAAGGAGGCCACAAAGAGGTGTCAAAAAATGTTCTGATAAACATGGCATTTCATTTAAAAACATGTTACTTGACATTGTAGAATCGTCTTGGCTCTGCCGTGTATGTTTGAAAACAATTTCCAGTTATAAACTGTTGTCTAGTTTACTTATGTTTTTAAATCAATTTTCTAGCTCTCATAGAACTCAAGATATCGAAGTCGGACGCACTATTGGAATGTGAATTAAAAAATACACTTCTGTGGTTATCTGCTGATGAGACACCAGATTGTAAAAAAAAATCTATTTTAAATGTTATAGTACGAGTACTGGACCCTCTTAAACCGACAGTTCCACTGTTACTAGCTAGCAAAAGACTAAGTCAGTGTACTGGCGAAACAATTATCAGAGTGGTGCTGGAGACGTTAGAAAAATTTGAACTGTCAAAAAGTCAAGTGATGATGTTTGTGACTGATGGCGCCGTGACAATGCGTTCGGTAGGCCGTTCTTTGCAAGAACAAGGTTGTACATTTATACATGTTACGTGTAAAGTGCATGCTTTACATCTTGTAGCAGAAACTATTCGAAAAGGTTTTCCAGAGGTGGATGCATTAATAGCAAGTACAAAAAAAATGTTTCCTAAATCTCCTAAACGTCTCCGTGCATTTCATAGCAAGTGTCCCGGTATTCCTAAACCACCACAGCCGATTCTTACATGTTGGGGAACATGATTGCAGGCAGCTTTTTATTATGCTTATATTTCCAACAAATAAAAGCTGGGATACTACAATTCAATCCAGATGAGGCTGCAGCTATTAAGGAAAGCCAGACAATATTCGAAGATATTTCCGTTGAAACGGCTTTAGAAAATATTGCAAAGAACTATAAATCATTACATGAAAGCATAAAAAAATTAGAAGACAGTGCGTTGTCGTTAGCAGAGTCACTGCAAATAGTGGACTAAGTAAATCTACTGCTACACGCTATAGGTGACGCAACAAATGAGCGCGTTAAAGAAAAGTTCGCAAGTGTGTTAAATAAATACACCGGTTTTACCAAATTAAGTCAAACGTGATGGTGTATGCGTGTATTACATCGGTAGATGTCAAGCGGTCGTTTTCAAAATATAAGAATATATTTTCACCAAAGCGAACATCATTCACAGAGACAACCATAGACACATACCTGATGCTGCAAAATGGCTACACATCTCCAGTTTGTGATAAGCAAGCTAGTTCATCAAGCTAGTTAATAGGGTAAGTTTTACATACATTGTTATAAATTGTAACAGTTTATTGTTTCTCGTATTAGTTAATTTCGCGTACGCCACTGTCCCGCGGAACATTTTTGACAGCCCTGCTTATTACTAATTACATATTTTCCAATACTATCCGGGTATTGAAACCACTTCTAGATTTTCGAGACGCTTCGCGAGAAGTCAAGTTGCTCGCGTTTTTACCCGCTATGGTTGTTGTTTACCTATTACTGGTTATCGCCTGTGACCTACTTAAAGTCCGAGCTCTAGTCATAACCTCAAAAATTATTTATTTTATCATATGGTGTTGTGTGTTGCAAGAATTTTAAAATTAATAAAACTAAAATATAAAACAAAATTTTAAATTTGTTAATGAAAAATGCCAAAATCAAGAGATATGGGAGAACATCTTATCTCTTGCTTTAGGCATTTTTCACTATCAAATTTTAAATTTCTCAGTTTTATTTTAGTTTTATTAATTTTAAAGTTCTTACTTGACACAACACCATATGATAAACGTAATGACTACACGACTGTGGGTTCAATGGTTGAATAATATTTTCTCCGGTGCATACCCACTTGCAATCTCTGTGGTACACATATTTAAATTTATTTGCATTACAGAGTTTGAAATGTGGGGATATATATTTTTTTAGACGATGTGTCAAGACACGGATTTAGGGTTATCTACGACAGAGAATAACGAAGAAGACACTGAAGCTGAACAAGATGAGTTACTTTTAGAATCTGCAGGTGACGTTATCCCTAAATATGCAGCAGCCATTACCCCAGATGATTTTAGTTTGTACTTTCCAAATATTTTACAACTCATGTCTACGAGAACGGTAATCGAATAAATATATACAAATGCTATATATAATATAATCAATAAATTATTTTCAGAAAAAGCAAAATAGCATAGCGCAAAGATCGTTTGCATTTGGTACACTAGCAGAATGTATGAAGTCTCTAGATGTGTATGTTGAAAAATTTGTCCCAACATTATTGAATTTATGGTTAACTGGCGCTAAAGATTCATCTGACGAAGTGAGAAATAATGCCGTTTTTGGCTTAGGAGAGATGATATTACATGGAAAAGACAGAATATTTAGGTATGTAAAATTTTCTTGAAAAACAAAAACGTATTTAGTTATTATATTTGTATATTATATCTCAGAAATATTTAAGAAGTTTCAGTGTTACCAAAATAGAACAACGATACATTTATTTATGAAAAAAATTTGTCAGTAATAAAGTTCACCGAAACGAGTGTTATTTTAATAATAAATTTCAAAAAAAAAATGTTAGACAAAATTTACAGTGTTTACGATTTTCAATAAAATTTGATGTCTGAAGTTATTATTTTAAGTGTCTGAATATAAAGTTCCATTAAGTTAAATTGAAGTGAAACATATTTGACAACAGACGAATATATGTCCTTTATAAACATTAAGCAACATAACCTAACTTCAAATCCCTTATTGGCAATAAAAGTATCACTGTCAACATAAAAGTTACGAATTCTGGCTACTTTAGGCTTATTTTTGCAAGAACTTTAACTAGCTAAATAATTTGGTCTAGTAAGTTGAAGGCTTATTTATTAGATCATTATTATCGAGGCCGTTACCCATTTCTATGATGTTTACAGCATCATTTACTATTTTGTTACTTTCAGCTTCACACAATGGCCAAACTCGAGGCAAAACTATTCTGTAATCCTTTTGGATTAGTCTTGCCTTTTGTGCCAAGTATACCATGGATTTTATCATAATAGGGTGGTGGATGTTTTTTTTCAGTACCCATAGTTTTCATGTTATCATGGAACTTGAGGTAAATTTTTATAAGTTGGCAAACTTGTTGATACTTTTTTCCATCTACATTATACCCATACTTTTTCCTTTCCTCCACAATTATTTTCCACAGCTGAAATTTATTTGATATCTTGTCCACACATTTTTCATTATTTATCTCTTAATTCGATGAGAAGTATGTGATTTCATGGCAGTATTCACCTGGTTTACTCTTTGAATTCCAAACAGATATTAACGAATTCTCATCATTTGTAGCCTTTTATTTTTTACGGGATCTGCAGATAAATACATATCTACGGTTACTATCATACTTTAATTACATTGAAGTAAACTAGATATTACAGTTTCTATGATGAAAACTTACCATTTACAAATGAATTTGCGATTTCAAAATCGACGTTTACCGTTATGTCGATACCACAGTGATTGACAATTACATCGAATAATTGGTTTTCTTCCATTTTCCACCCGAAAAACGAATTAAATTAAACTATATTTAATTTAATTCAAATTAATATATTACATTTTAAGGGTTATATACCTATGTACTTAGAATGTAATATATTAATTTGAAGTTTGACATTTATCAAAAATATGCTTACCAGAAGTAGCTTCTGAAGTAGGTTACTCTTATGATTTGGTATTACTTAATGACGTCATGTGCTGATGTCACATATATTCCCTCTCTTACTATGTTCGCAAAACTGTTATAAAAATGATTCGACTCTATGTCACCTTATTCAGGGACACACTATGTTATATAGTGATATTCTTATTGCATAATATGCTAATTAATAATCAAGTAATATTTTAGTAAATATCCAGAAATTCTGCAAGCACTATCAGCCGCAGTTGCAAAAGAATCACATGCTGGAACGTTGGATAATATTTGTGGAGCATTAGCAAAAATGATAATTGTGAATCCTGGTGGAATACCTTTAGATCAGGTAAATAAGTGTTTCAAATTTTATACTCCTATACAAGGTGATCTACAAGTAGTGTGACAAACTTCAGATGCTGCTCTTTTTCAAAAAATAAGCACTATTTATTAGATATCGTAAAATGCATAATAAGTAGAGTTGGCAAATTGGTCCACAAGTCATGCGGGCAGTGCCAGGTAGAGAAATACCCAAATAAATAAGCAAGACTTATTTACTATTTTAGCAAACACTAACTTTTACCAGTGAATTCCCTGGATGTATTCTACAATGGTGCTATAATAATTTGTAAGGTGTGTGAGACAGACCTAATGTGCTGGAACAAACGTGATTGTAAACCTCATGCAAATTCTGTGCATAACATAAATCTAAAAAAATGGCATGCCTTCGACAACACAGTTATGTTTGATTTATTTTTAATGCTGATTGCCTGTGATGTTCTACTGCATATACTCGATAAACAACCATTTCAGGAGTTCTGGAATAAATACAATCCCAAGGTGACGTTGCCAAGTCGCACAACGTTTCTTAACTATGTACCAACTGTAAGTGAAGATATTGTAAATAGGATCAAATGTGTACTAAATAATACAAAGCTGCAGTTATGTGTTGACGAGACGACAGATTGTAAAAAAAAAAATCTATTTTATATGTTATAGTACTTATACTGGACCGTCTTAAACCGACATTTCCACAGTTACTAGCTAGCAACAGACTAACTGAGTGTACTGGCCAAACAATTACGTGAGTGGTGCTGGAGACAATAGAAAAATTTGACCTGTCAAAAAGTCAAGTGTTGATGTTTATGACCGATGGTGCTGCGACAATGCGTTTGATAGGCCGTTCTCTTCAAGAAGACGGTTGTAGCTTGGTACATGTTATGTGTAAAGTGGATGCTTTACACCTTGTGACAGAAACTATTCGACAAGGTTTTCCAGAGGTATTAATAGCAAGTACAAAAAAAGTGTTTCTTAAATCTCCTAAACGTCTCCGTGCATTTCATAGCAAGTGTCCCGGTATTCCTGAACCACCACAGCCGATTCGTACATGTTGGGGAACATGGTTGCAGGAAGCTTTTTATTATGTTGAATATTTACAATAAATTAAAGCTGTGATACTATAGAATTCAATCCAGATGAGGCTGCAGCTATTAAGGAAAGCCAGACAAAATTTGAAGATGTTTCTGTTGAAACAGCTTTAAAGACTATTCACAAAAACTATAAAGGATTACATGACATACAAAACAGTGCGTTGTCATTAGCTGAGTCACTGTAAATAGTGAACGAAGTAAATAGACTGCTGCACTCTATAGGTGACAAAAATGAGCCCGTTGTAGAAAAGTTTGCATGTGTGTTAAAGCAGGACACTGGTTTTACCAGATTAAGACAAATTTGTGATGGTACTGATGGTGCATCTGCAGATCTGTTAAGTGAGTTCAAAAACTATTGTAAGTATGCTTGTATTACATCACTAGATGTTGAACGATTGTTCTCAACATATAAGCATATTTTTTCACCACATCGAACATTACTCTCGGAGACAACCATAGAAACATACATGATGCTGCAAAGTTTTTACAGATATTTTCCAGATTATGATAATCAAGCTATTATTATTATAACAGTTTATTGCTTTTATTACTAGTTCATTTCTTTTATTACACTTATTATGATGCGTACGCCTATGTCCGGCGGCGCATTTTTTGCCAACTCTAATGATAAGAGAGCAACAAGCCATTTCAGGGGAAATGATAAATAAAAGTTTTCCAGTTATATCCGATATGGTATTGACGGATATTCATCATCCTCCTTTAAGGGATTGTAGCTCGCTTATGCATTTTTGAACATGTTCAATAAGCAAAGTGTCCTTTTTTTAACCAGCAGCTTTTGAAGGTTGACACCCTAGTTGTAATTCACTCTGTATATTGATAAAGAATAAATGCAGGGTATTATCGAATACCGAGTGTGATTAAGTAGCACTTGGTGGTATTTTTTTTATTGTTTTCCATCAAGTTGCTGTGATCAAATTGATGTAATGTTACACTTCGGTTATTACAGGTTTTTCCAGCATTTTTACAAAAACTGCCTTTGAGAGATGACTTCCAGGAAAATGATTCTGTTATAAAATGTTTCTTTACATTATATCAACAGGGGAACCCCATATTGAGGCAGCATTTATCAAATGTTATTAAAGTGGCTGTTCACATTTATCACAAAGACCAGGCTCCAAATGAGGGTAAGATATTTTTATTTAATTGATGTTATTTATTACTATTATTCAGAAATAGTAACATTGTATGGAAGATGACAGTTAAGTGTTTTGCATATACTATGTGTCCACGGATGGACTTAATTATACATGTAAACTTTTTTTATTTTTGTTTTTTGACAAAGTTAATATTCATAAAAACTTCTGCTTATTCTGAAAACTCGGCAGCCATGTTCCGAATTACAATTTAATATACAGTGTGTCCCAAAATTAAGAAAACATAATATTTTAACTTTTTTTTAATGAATAAAGTATTATAAGAAAAAGTTGTATGTAATGCCAAGTGCAGTCCTAATATGAAGTTTCATCCATATGATCAATAATTGGCTAAATTATAAAAAAAATCTAAAATTGAAATGAATTAATTATTTTGAAGGTGCAATACATCAAATGGTGAAATATTAGTCGATGTGATTTTAATTAGGTTAGGTTAGGTTTCTTGTGAGTGGGTCCCTGTGGACCCTCCACTGCTGCCTTCAGCAGGCCTATTGTGTCTCACACCCAATAAGTTCAGTCTCTTAACGAATCTGATAACTTTATTGGGTGAGAATGTGTCCAGATCCTCTGGCAGTAGTTGCCCTTTGCCAAATATTGAAAATTGGATCCTCTCCACAGCGGAACAGGTACATAGGATGTGGTCTGCCTTCGCATCATCTTCCAGGCATAGATGGCACTCGGCGTTTTCCGCTAGGCCGAGTTTATGCAGATGGTAGTTTAGTCGGCAGTGCCTGGTATATAGGCCTGTTAGACTTTTCAGGTTTACCCTGTTTACCTCTAAAAGTTTCTTAGCTCTTGATTTCAAAGGGTATTTTATAAACGCCTTCGAATGAACCAATCCAGGTAACTCTTGCCAATACTGGAGAGTTTTCCTTTCAGCCCAGGTTGAGATAGCCATCTTAGCAGTACTTAACGGTATGCCAAGTATCGGTTCTGGTCCGATGATTCGTGATCCCACTCCTTCTCTGGCCAAGGAATCGGCTATTTCGTTACCTTCCATACCAGAGTGGCCGGGTATCCAGACCAGAGTCACTTTATTGTTTTTGCTCAAGTGACTTTAATTACACACAGCCAACTTAGTTTAACAATAATTATTTAATGATAGATTTTGCAAAAAAATAATTATAAAAAGAAATCATTGATTAGATGGATACAACCTCGTATTAGGACTGCACTTGACATTACATACAACTTTTTCTTATAAAATGTTTCTCTATTCATTAAAATAAAGGTACTTTACTCTTCGTAAAATTTAACATTTTCATTTTCAAAAATTAAAAAGTACATGTATAGTTGTCCATTCTTGGACACACTGTATTATTAGGATTGTGTATAAAATATTACATAATTACAGTCTATTCAAATAAGGTTTATAATTACTGGCAGTCATATGAGTGATGATTTATAAATTGTTGTTTTTGATAAATGAAATGCATTATGTTATTTGTTATTTCCAGTTATTATATTTATTTGAATATTTGTCATGTCTAATTGATTGTATCAGTGTTTAATATTCTGTTAAATTATTTTTATTGTTGCGTATCTTATTATTTGTTTATTAATTTTCTTGATTGCCTTTTTAAAATTAATGAACATAAAATGCTTGGAACTATTATATTTATTATTATTATTTTTGTTTTATTTAATTGACTCTTTGCTAGACTCTTCCATTATATTACAAAAATGAACTCCAGAATACTACAAACCACATTACATTATAAAAGGGTGGGGTTTAGATCACTACTCATACATACTCAACTGCCAAGCTAGAATCATAGATTAGAATATCACTATAAATTTGGGACATTAAATTTAGGAACACCCTGTATATACAGGGTGTCCCAGTTTAAACCAACAAACTATAACCGTTGATAGAAAATCTGATTTTAAGAAGAGTTCCTATGAACCTATGAACCCCCAAAAGGTTTATAACCGAGATACAGGGTGTTAAAGTTTAATTTTTTTAAGGCTTTCCATGCCACTGACTTATGTTTGATTTAAGTAGTTGCCATTACCTTGATGAAAGATAATAAAAAATAAGATACTTAAAGCTTTGTTGTTTGATAGCGTATAACACATTTTGTTTATGAGAAATTTTCTTTGGCAGCTTGTGGATGCATCCAAATAATAATGAATTTTTTGCTCAAAATCTAACAAACTTATGAAGTTTTTATGAGATTCCTTTTTTATGTAAAATTGACTAGGAATTTGAAAAATATTAGAGAATTTAACATAAATACATTGGCGAGGAAGTTCTAGTTAACAAGGGGTGTCCGTTTACCCCTCTGTATGCCACTGGTGAACAGAATTATCATTTTGTTCACTGTTTTTATTAGGCCAGATAATGTTACAAACAGCACTAAATTTGTAATCGATAGTAATCATTCCCTCTAAGATATAAAATGATAACCTTCAAAAAAAAAAAACTTTAACACCTGGTATCTCGGTTATAACTTTTGCGGGCATAGGTTGAATGGAACTTTTGTTCTCAAAATCAGATATTCTATCAATGGTTAAAGTTTGTCAGTTTAAAATCAGGACACCCTGTATAGAAACAAAGAACAAAAAAAACAGTAATCAAAACAATGGACATTTATTTAAATAAGGGTCGCAATTACATCAACTGATTCCAGGGAAATAATCTTTACACTTTTTGAACGATGTTAAAGGCACACATCTCATTAATAGTTATTTACGGATAAAGACTGGAAAGTGATTCTATGCTGAGCAAGCTGGTAGTTACTGGGACGAGTGCCAGCGAGCTCTGCAAGCCGGCAAGTCTAGTAAAGACACTTTCTGGGTGTGTTGCGTACAATATTTTTTCTGCAACTGTTCTTGCAAGTCTCAAAAAACTTTTTAACTTGAAATCCTTTGCAAACAAAATTCATAAAATTCAACTGACAGATGTCAGACACTGTTGTCTACAATGATTAAATTAAGTACCTAACCTACTGTCGTCAACCAAAAGTGACATAAGGGACTGATAAAGACTTTACCGATTCTTTATCACTTCACCAAACTAGACCAGTAAATTGTATTTTCCACAAAAAATTTACCAAAAATAGTTAACTTTCTAGACGAATGCAGAAAAACTATATTTCAATAAGGAATGAAAGGTTATAATCTGTTTTGTGTCATATTTTTAGTTGTTATGAATTAAACAGTGTCTTTTATCTTTTTTAGATGTAAAGAAGGTGTTGATTGAATTTCTGAAAACTATAAATCAAGACTTTGCAGAGGATTTTGCAAATACTGTGTCTTCCCTAGGACCAGAAGCAACTGAATCTGTCCAGAAAATTTTTCTTCCTAATAAATGTGTGTAATGGTATGCTTTGTTTACCACACGATAAGCTTTAATATATATCATCTTTGATATTATCTAGACATAAAATGCTTACAATTATTTATTTCATCATTTAAAAAATATATATTTTATTGTATTAACATCAAATTTCTTGCAAATCTGGTTTATTATTTTAAATTCCAAATTAATTTAAATATGACAAAAATGCCTTTGTTATTTTTATATTTATTAGCTTATAAGTTTATTTAATTACCGCATTGAGTTATATGAAATGTTTTTATATAAACGTGTCAATAAATATAATATTGATACATTTTTATTTTTTTAAATTGTTCCCTCCTAACGTAACATTATTTTGAAAGTGGCAGAAATTCCTATTGTCTCTCATATTCACTGATATATTGATTATGTATTATGTGTGTAGTGCATTTTAATCATAAAGGTAATCTAGAATATCAACTGGATTAAATCACCACCAATCAGTGGCAGCTCATGCTGTAAAAATGTGGTGGTTGCGGTTTTTAGAGGTAGATACAAGTGATACCAGTTATTATATAATAAGTAAAGCTGCAAATCGTTTCTGTGTGTCATGGTCGTAGAGTACAGATGTACTTACTGAAGTCGCGCCGGCGAAATTCTTCCTTCAGTCCAGTCTATTATTAGCTTTCGAGTTGTGTACACGTGGGCATATTGCATATTGTTTTTGCGTTTTTATTTTATTTGTTGTACTGTATTGTTGATATTAATTTAATAAAGCATGGCAGACGTAAGCAGGGATAGAAAACGGCCATTTGCTGACAAACTGAATAAATTCATAGGTGAATTCCCAGATTTATTCTATGATGGTGTTAAAATAATTTGTAAAGTGTGCGAGAAAGATTTGATGTGCTGGGATAAGCGTGTATATGGACATCACGTAAATAGTGTACACCATAAAAATAAAAAAAAATGGCGTGCCTTCGATAAAGCAGTTTATGTTTGATTTACTATTAATGCTGATTGCCTGTGATGTTCCGCCGCACATACTCGATAAACAACCATTTCTGAGAGTTCTGGAATAAATACAATGCCCAGGTGAAGTTACCAAGTCGCACAACGTTATGTAACTATTTACCAACTGTAGACGTAGACATGGTAAATAAGATTAAATGTGAATTAAAAATATACAGGGCTGTGGTTCTGTTGATGAGACAACAGATTGTAAAATAAATTCAATTTTAAATGTTATAGTACGAGTACTGGACCCTCTTAAACCGACAGTTCCACTATTACTAGCTAGCAAAAGACTAAGTCAGTGTAATAGCGAAACAATTACCAGGGTGGTGCTGGAGAAGTTAGACAAATTTTTGAACTGTCAAAAAGTCAAGTGTTGATGTTTGTGACTGATGGCACCGTGACAATGCGTTCGGTAGGCTGTTCTTTGCAAAACAAGGTTGTACGTTTATACATGTTACGTGTAAAGTGGATGCTTTACATCTTGTGGCAGAAACTATTCGACAGGGTTTTGCAGAGGTGGATACATTAATAGCAAGTACAAAAAAAGTGTTTCTTAAATCTCCTAAATGTCTCCATGCATTTCATAGCAAGTGTCCCGGTATTTCAGAACCACCACATCCGATTCTTACACGTTGGGGAACATGGTTGCAGGCAGCTTTTTATTATGCTGACTATTTCCAACAAATAAAAGCTGTGATACTACAATTCAATCCAGATGAGGCTGCAGCTATTAAGGAAAGCCAGACAAAATTCGAAGATATTTCCATTGAAACAGCTTTAAAAAATATTGCGAAGAACTATAAACCATGGAGACAACTATAGAAACATACCTGATGCTGCAAAATGGCTACACATCTTCAGTTTGTGATAAGCAAGCTAGTTAAGAGGGTAAGTTTTACATACATTGTGGATAAATTGTAACAGTGTATTGTTTCTCGTATCAAAAAGATAAGGATAAGAGAGACCGTCCTATACTTAAAAAGTAAAGGAATTTTATGCATTCTAAAAGTAGTAAGCACCACTTGCAAGTGCATTCCATTTAAATGTCCAGATATTGCAATCGTTTTTACAGTTTCGTGGATATTTTGCCGGAGAGCCCTCTCCACAATAATAGCTGAAATATCCAAGTATCGATCAACGAGATTTATAATGTATTTTATATTACTCTATAAAATTTTATCTCTGTTGGTGCCTCATTCTAATGAATGAATCGTGTGACGCTGGCAAACGCTGACACAAGTCCTTTTACTGATTGTGAGGAATTTTTGTATATTTACGGCAATTCTAGTTGTGCTCCAGGACTGGAGTTGCCTAACTGTACTTATAACATCTTCAGATTTATTTTAATGATATTATTGCATAAAGAGACACTGGCATTAGTTTTTTACTGAGCTTCGATTATTTATTATACATTTGTGTAAATAAATCTGCGATGTGATACATTATTGTAATAAGTGCTAGGGCTAGTCTTGCCTAACTGAGCTTAAAGTCTTTTTTATTGGTATTAATAATTCTAAATGCAAAGATTTGCAAAATGTGGTGTTTAAAAAAAAAAGTGTTAGCACCAAATAATTTATTAATGCAATAATTAAACTAATACGTTTATATTTTATTTTAAGAAAATATTGCGTCTCCCACTTTAAATGTTACCGTTAAAAATACAAAAAAGTCAAAGAAAACAGTGGAGGCTTGTTCCGTAGTATATTTTGCTGGTTACCTAGCAAAAAAATGCATGGATCAATTTAATAACTGCGAGATTTGTAAAAATAAGTTAATTACAACCTCTCGCTTACAAAATGATGATGAACTTCTCATTTTGTACAAAACTTATGACAGTTGTTCAGCAAAGCCACATTCTGGACTTAAAATGCCCTCAGATGAATTGAGGAATATTGTGGATTTAAGTTTAATATGTTTGTTTTAATGAATATTTTAAACCTAATAAGCATAAATATCATTTAAGTAAATTATTGTTAAAGCAAATAAAAAATAATAAGCATATTAAAACATGGTTAAATATTGACTGTAGGGAACACAAGGAATATGTTTTGGAAAAAATGGTCTTTTGTAAAATTTATAAAAATTGCAAATTCTTATGTACTAAAGAAATATCTGAAAAAAAGAGCAGCGAAATTAAAAATACTGAACCATGAATAATAGTAGGCAATATTTATTTTGTTTTATTTAGTTATTTTATTTATTTATTATTTTAAACGGTCTAGCTTATACACTCCTTTGTTTGGTTATGCTAAAGAAATAAGTAAAAAAACTATCATATATTAAAATAATCAACCATGACTAACAGTGTGTAATATTTATTTAATGTTTATTTTGTTTTATTTATAATTATTTTATTCATGTATTATGTTAAACGGCTTAGTTTGTATACTTCTTAGTTTTATTATGCTAAAGAAATAATTAAAAAAAGAAGAGATGTTAAAAATAATCAACCATGATTAGTAGTATGCAATATTTATTTTGTTTTATTTATAATTATTTTGTTCATTTAACACGTCCTAGTTTGTTAGCTTGTATACTTCTCTTGTTTTGTTATTCTAAAGAAATATTTCGAAATAAACAAATTTTAAAAAAAAATCCACCATGACTAGTTGTGTGTAATATTTATTAAATGTTTTTTTTTTCTTATTATTTATTGTTACTATTTTATTTATATTTTATTTATTTATGGTTTTAAATGAGCCGGGTTTGTCTCGGAGTTTGTAGAGATATTTGTTTTATTGATTAAATTATAAAAAAATTGTTCCCGCTGTCTTTCTCTTAAAGTACATTTGTCTCAAAAGGTTCTGCAATATGTATTTTATACATAAACGCACATTCCTACGCAGCCCGACCTACCAGCTTTATCAGTGAGTCAGGTGGGCACGTAAAATAACATACTAACTGGCTCTCGTCGCCTCGAGCACTTCCCAGTCTAATGAAAGAGCTGAAATTTTAAAATTATTACAACACATGACACACCTTAAACACACATTATTAGCCTTTTCAATGGACCATAATTCCGTATTTAGTGCGAAATTACTTTATTGCACAATGACGCACTTACTAGTCACGCCCAATTTGCAAAAGATCTTGAGACACGGTGTATAATAATATAATACATTTACATACTTATATACAACATAAAAACGTCGGATTCTTTGGGCCCTTTACAGCCGTTAAAGAAGCCGAAATTTTTTAATGTTGCAAATAATATTTCTTCGAAAAATTAAATACTTTTTGGCGGCTGATAAAATGTAGGTATGTCTTAGTACTGGAGCATGGGACCCAAGTAATACTTTAAGCCATAACTGACAAAACTAAACAAACGAAGTTTTGCAGAAAAAAAATTGCTAGTAAAATTTGCGAAAAAAAAATGAAAACTGTGTACCTCACTAGGTTATTCTTTTAAACGATTTTTAAAATATTTGCGAAACATTTTTTTCCAGAATCTGGTGAAAAATATAAAGAAAGATTTCAAATTTCATAAAAAAATATCGATTTTCTATAAAGTTGCAGTTTTGAAATTTTGTTTTAGATTGTTTTTTCACTGTGCAAATTTCAAAAAGATGCAACTGTGTAAAAAATCTATATTTTTTTATGAAATTTGAAATCTATATTTTCCACCTGATTCTGAAAAGAAAAATGTTTCGCAATATTTTACTAATCATTTGAAAAATAACCTGGTGAGGCACACAAATTTTTCAACTTTTTTTTGCAAATTTCAATCGGAATCTTTTTTTCTGCAAAACTTCTTCATTTACTCTTGATAGTTATGCCAAAGTATTGCTTGGATCCCATGCTCCAATAAGATATGACCGACTAAATATCACCAGCCGCCACTGAACTTTGGAGATTGAAAACATATCTTAATTTGCAATAATACAACGTATCAATTCCATTTTATTGCACTTTAATAAAGGGCATGCGAGAGCGGGAGTTTTTAATAATGTCATGTTGCTTTTAAATGTGAAATTAAATGGGTAACAAAATATCTAATAGGTATTCAACCAAGTAGAACTTTTTTTTTATTTGTTAAAACAAAAGTCATTACCTACTACTTTTGTTGCAGATTTAATTTCACGTTAAAGCCACGCGATATTATTAAAAACTCCCGTTTTCACAAGGTCATATAAGTAAAATAAAGAAATCGAATTGAAACTTTGCGTTATTTCAAATAAGATATGTTTTCAATCTCCAAAGTATTAGATTCATTTTTTCAAGAAATATTTGACATGATTCATTAATCATTATTATTGAAAATGTGAGGCCACAAAATCTGTATCGGTTCTTTTGGCCCACTGTGTATATTCTGAATAAATAATTTTTCCTAAATAGTTTAAACAATGACAATAGTAAGATGTATCCGATTCAACTACTAATAACCTATTTAAGTGCGCTATTAGTTTTTCTTATAATTAAATATGTGAAGTAGTTAATTACCTACCTATTTCTTAATGTTCTCATTTATGTTATGAATAATCCCGTAAAAAAAATATAATTAATTATTTATATTTAGAGTGTAGGTAAAATTGAATTTATTCCCGCGATTCAAACGGGCATCTACTATTTAATAGCGAAACCCCCTTGCCTATTACTGCACAGAAAAGTTTAATACATATATAAATGGTTGTGTGCCAAAAAGGCATTTACTTAATTATTGCAAGAAACTTAATGCTAGGGACATCTAGCATATGTGAAAGAATGTTGTACAGTGTAGTCAGCATTTCCACGTTGAAATAAAATTTTACACTTCCCTACTTTAACAAAACAATTCAGTGTAACAAAGATGTTTATATTTTTATATTTTTTAATGGTTATAATTAACATCATATAAAAAAGATTACAAAGCTTTGATTATTTCTAAAAGAAACTGTTTTTATATTTATTCTTCTTTAATAAGTATTTGTTGTATATTAAAAACTGAATTTACTATCAGGCAACACTGTTTAATACTATTATTTAGAAAGTTTGTATTACTTGGTCTCTCCTATCCTTTAAATTCTCTTTGCTCGTATTAGTTAATTTCGCGTACGCCACTGTCCCACGGACAGCCCTAAAGTTGCATTTTATAATCTGCTGGAGGGGAGGGGCACACTAATTCCCTATTTAATTTTAAGTGAAATAAATTGGCCCCGTCATTTACAATAAGAAATTAAATTTAAAAATGAACAAGCTGATTTTTTTCAGTTCTTATTATTTGATAGAACAAATTTTTATTCTGTAATTATTTGTTTTATTAATTATAACTTCCTAGTTTCTATTGTTTTGTACTAACCAGTTCATGTACAGTGGTCCCAAACCATTCCAGCCCGTGAGGTACTTCCGTGTACCTCAAATAAAAATTTCAATAAAACGGCAAAAAACAAAGTAATTACAAAACAAATTGCGCTAAATGTATATATTCGAATTTTTTTAATGATATTTGCAAAAAAAAAATGTCGGTCCAGGAAAAACCCAAAAATCGTTTCCACACCGGGGATCGACATGTTAAATTCAGAGTAGGTCCTCCTAGTCTTTTTATTTCAATTTTGCCAGTGGAAGATCGACTACAGAATGGCTCCACTATTAAACAGCACAGAATTTATTTTGACAATAATAAAAATGCTGCTGATATACAGGGTGAGTTTTAAATGTGTAGTTATATTTTTACCCTTAATATATTTCGTTGTGTTCAATTGATTGGCACTGTTAAAAATTTTTGAACAAAAAAAAATTTAATTTCTGATAATTTTTTAGTCTTCCAGCAACTAACATTTTGATAGTCACTGGATAACTTTGTAAACGCCGTTCACAGAAATGATGTAACTGAGGGCAGTGTTGCCACTGCCAGAGTTCATCAGTCATGAATTGCAAATTTTGAAATTTTAAAAAAATTATTACCCTTTTGTCACGGACATTTTGTGAGACGATATTAGACTTATTTAATACCAGTGTAGACGCCGCACCAAAACAAATATAATAGTTTATAAAACATTGAGCTCTTTTTTAAGAAAGCATGATATCTGTACGCACTGGCCGAAAATAAGAAATAAACCTCAAGCCGGCCAAGTCGCGATTGATTAGTCCTTTGTGGAAAGCGAAACTTGTAGCTTGCTCTTAAAATAAAAGGTGTTAAAAGTATCTGTTTATCTATTTTGCCGTGTAAAATTAGGTAATCCTGACACTTTTTTTATAAATAAACAGAACTCGTCACGTAAGCACCAAATATTAAAAATATGCAATACTTTTGCTGTGTATTTTAAATTATTATTATTATTGTCTCTAATTTATGGTTTAAGTTTAATATGGTTCATTTCTAAATATGAATCAAAGTTGAAAATAATCATTCTAAAAAGACGCATTTACTTTAAAAGAACGGAAAAGCAGATTTGTTTACTTACCTAATACAAATTACTACACGAACATATCATATGGGCTTGACGTTTGGATAGCATTCCACAGCCGTTTTGCTTGTCTAGCATTTTCATCTACTTGAAAATATGCCTTTAATATATCCAGCATTAGAATAAAATTATTCGCCATGGTTAATCACTACTTTTCACAAAATGAACCACCAAAGGAACAAATTATAAATAAAAAATTTCGGTAACATAGTAACTCAAAACTTTGAATCACAAATTTAATCACAAAGAACTATAAATAACGGTATTAACACATTTTTGTAAATGCTAATGCAGACAGGTACGCGAACACTAGCGTACTATCAATAACACTAATTTTTACATGGGATGTATTGTTGCCAGATGTGGGAGATATTAACATAGGTTATAAATTTCATTATAAATAAATCATGATGCTTTTCAAAAAATTTCTATTGACCTAACTGACGGTTAATTTAACTAACTGAGCATTGAAAAAACGGGTCTTACCATCCCAACAGAAAACAGCAAACAAAAGACTATTATTTATTTGGACTTGCACAACTAGCGCTGTTTACGCGAGGTTCCGATTTATAAAGATCTACGTACACGATATAAAGTTTAATTTAGTTTACTCTTTTTTAATGGAAGAACTGACCGAGGTCGGGGCTGACGAACTAAATTTGACTTTTTTATTAACTTTTGCTAATATTGGTGTAAAATTGTAGAAATTTTTAAATAATAGTTTTATTACTTATAAAAAGTGCAGGTACACAAGGAAAAATGATGGTATAAATACCATGAAAATGGTATGTGGCAACACTGATTAGGTGCATGGTTAGATGTGTGAAGATCATAAGTTATATCTCCCCGTTAAAGTATGAAATGATCGTATATTTTGCGCGTATGCCATTATTATTGCATTTAAATGCTGCTATTTAGCATTGTTTTAGTAAGGGTGATATTAACCCAGAAATATTCTAGTCTTTTAAAAATGTAACTTTTTTTATCAGCGTTAGTTGCATCCGCAAAAAAAATTGCTGCTATTTTTTTGCATTGTTTTCAAATAAAAATAAAATGATTTTATTGGTATTATAAATTTTGTTTTGTAAAAAATTTTAATTTCAATTGAAAATAATAAATTTATCTGTATTAAAATAACCTACTGTAACAAAACAAAAAAAATTCTATTCTTAGTAATAGAAATCGTCCAAGGCGAAACGTTTTCTGCGAGAGCTGTTATAATTCTTTTTCCAAATAAATTTCAACTCTTGTTAATAAGACCTCTAATCTATGATTGTAACTAAATTAATCTTTTCCTTCCAATAGAAATAGCGCAGCGCACTGTGTGACGTCAATTCAGTTAACAGTCACGGGACCGTCGCTATGATTCTTTTCCAAAAAATTTCAAATATTGGTAATAGTCAAATGTATGATTTTAACTATTATTAATTTTTTTGAGGAGACACCTATTAGCAGGTAGAACAGGTATTGAATTCGATTTCGATCCCAAGGTCGATTCGACTTTTCCTGGGATCATATCGAAATCCAACCCAATTCAACTACATGTGAACGGCTATTGTATTGAATCTAAACATGCGCACTATGAAGTTTGTTTTATAACCAATAAATTACAACCTTTTCAAACTTTCCATTTTGTGGCTGAGTGGCTGTTAAACTTAATTTATTTAAAATAAAAATATGTAAAGATAAATTATAGTTTCCAACAAACCAAAAACATCAGCTGATAAAAGACACCTGCCCCAAGATGACAGTTAACAGCTGGTAAATGTTAAAATTTCAAAACGGGATTTCAAGTCATTTTAGATACTGTTCATGAAAATGTTAAACGGTATTGAATTGAAGTCGATTTCAATACTCCATGAAAACGTAGTAAATATCTGACACGCCACGCTAATATCGCAGTTCACATTATGGCGTGGTTAAATTTTTATCATGTAATGGCCTATCCCGAATAAAGTGCTGCTTTCTCAAGAAAAAAATGATCTTTTTTTATAAAAAATAATGTATACTATCCTCCTAACCGTCCAGTGTGTTATGGAGGGAAAAAATGCAGTGTTAGGTATGTCCGGTGTAAAAAGTGACAGAAATGTGTGAAAATACTGCAAACTATTTTCCATCACCTGATTGTTATTGTGTTGCACCTTCAGTGTTTTACTGTTAGAGGCCAATTAGAATAGTAGAGAGCTGATTTATTCCCTGAACCCCTACAAATTTCAAAGTATTGTAATAGCAGAGGGTAAGTACCTACTTCTTAAAAATAATAATCCTTTTATAAACTTTGAAAAAATGAGATGGGAACATTAAATTCCTCTCGAGATTACCTAAAAGTTTACTGTTCATCGGAAAATTTGGTTTTAGTTGTACATTCCATATGAAACACTTAAAAGGAAATGTTGATTGGTGCAATTGTACATTTCTCACATTGAAGGGTATTACAAAATGTTTAAAAAATATATCAAATGGAGCAATTAATCGTTTAAGTAGGTAATTAATTCATCCAAAATTATTATAAATTCGGGAATGAAACTGCTGCTAGGCAATCGTAGGTTAGCTAAACTCATACTTTTAGAAATCGAATTTTTTCAATTCTATATTTGTTTTGGAAGTGGTTATAGCAACAAATATTTTAAGCTGAAGTAACTTTTAGTTGAAGTGGTTTGTATTAGAATCTCATCGATTTTTGTGAAAATATAATGGTAACCTCCAACTTTATGTTAACTCACGATTGTAAAATCAAGCCTAGGTGAGAGAATTGCATAAGAAATGCGGCAACGTTGCTTTAGTCCATTACATCATTTTAACTAAGATATAGACTGTTTCCAGTAACCAGCAGTTCCAAAACAGTTTTATGGGCGGTATTTTTCATTTTTTTAGAAGACTCAATATGGATGTTTTACTTACATCATTATTGTCTTGTAGATTTATGTGGATTATCTTGAATATCTAATAATATCAAATTTCTTTTCGTCTAAAATGCGTTTTCTACCAGATTTAGGAATATCTATGGCATTTCCAGATTCACGAAATTTTTTTTCTATTCTACTAACCGTAGACTGAGAAATGCAACGGTCAGATACTTAGTATTGAAAATTTCGCATACCTGCTTCTGCGTCCTTGTTTTATCACCACATCCTAATAATATCAAAATTTCAATTCTTTTGGGTAACCGAAAGACACATTGTTAAAATAATGATCAACTTGATAATCAGCGATAAATAACTAGAATCATAAGTTTGCACAGATGTAGCAAAAAAGGAAATGTAAATGTATAATTTTTTTTTGATATGTAAAAAGAAACCCGTTTTACTTCATTCTTTTTGTTGGCTATTTTGCCACCTGCGTACTAGAAAAACCGATACATTTAAATTGAATGTTATGACACAAAATTAATTAGGAAAGTCAGATTTGACAGATATTTGGTACATAGGCATAAATAACATTTGATTGTATACATTACAAATACATTTTGAAATTTTCAAATTTAATTTTATTGATGAAAAATATACAAAATTCAAAAAAATCCTATGTTGCTGGACAGAGAATTAAAAACCCTCTCAAATGAGCTATCACACGCACCCTCGTTCCATTTAAAAATTTTAAAGGGGTAGCTGTCACTCCAATGGGGTGATATAAAATTATTCTCAAAAAATGTCATTCTATAAAAATTGACGTGTTTCAGGATTTTATTCATAATTTGTAAATTACGTAGATAATGAATTTATCCGTTACTTATGGACCTCACTGTATGTAGGTACCTATACAAAATTATTTCAAAGATGCAAATCGTTTTTGTGTATCATGGTCGTAGAGTATGGATGTACTTACTGTCGCCGGCATTCACCTTGACCGCGAAACTCTTTCTCCAATCCAGTCTATTATTAGCTTTCGAGTTGTGTACACGTTAAGTCACTTGGGCGTATTGCATATTGTTTTTATGTTTTTATTTTATTTGTTGTACTGTATTGTTGATATTAATTTAATAATAAAGCATAGAACGTACGCAGGGGTAGAAAACGACCATTTGCTGACAAAGTGAATAAATTCATTGGTGAATTCCCGGATTTATTCTATGATGGTGTTAAAATAATTTGTAAAGTGTGCAAGAAAGATTTGATGTGCTGGGATAAGCGTGACTGTGGACTTCACATAAATAGTGTACACCATAAAAATAAAAAAATGGCGTGCCTTCGACAACACAGTTTATGTTTGATTTACTATTAATGCTGATTGACTGTGATGTTCCGCTGCACATACTCGATAAACAACCATTTCGAGAGTTCTGAAATAAATACAATGCCTAGGTGAAGATACCAAGTCGCACAACGTTATGTAACTATCTACCAACTTTACACGTAGACATGGTAAATAAGATGAAATGTGAATTAAAAAATACACGGCTGTGGTTTTGATGAGACAACAAATTGTAAAAAAAATTCTATTTTAAATGTTATAGTACGAGTACTGGATCCTCTTAAACCGACAGTTCCACTGTTACTAGCTGGCAAAAGACTAAGTCAGTGTACTAGCGAAACAATTACCGGGGTGGTGCTGGAGAAGTTAGAAAAATTTGAACTGTCGAAGAGTCAAGTGTTGATTTTTGTGACTGATGGCGACGTGACAATGCGTTCGGTAGGCCGTTCTTTGCAAGAACAAGGTTGTACGTTTATACATGTTACGTGTAAAGTGCATTCTTTACATCTTGTAGCAGAAACTATTCGAAAAGGTTTTCCAGTGGTGGATGCATTAATAGCAAGCAGAGCTGTCAGGTACTTCAATTAAAAGAATTGAAATAGTAATTTAATTATTTTTAGTAATTAAATTACTTTAATTCAATTTTTTTTACCTTAAAATATTTATTTGAATTACTTTTTTAAGTAGTTTTTGTTTTTTATTAGTATGAACAAATAATTCACCTTTTGTATTCACTTTCTACTTTATCTTTATTTGCGATTCCGAGAACAGCTGCTTTAATACTTTGGCTTTTTTAATATTCTTTCTTTTTTCTACTTAGTACGTTCAAGAAAACTTTTTTTTTTTCCTTTTTTTTATTCTTAAAGTCTGAAGTAAGTAAATATTAAATAATAATTTTTTTTTTTTATATTGTATAATTTTATTTGTTTACAATACCTATTATTACTGCAATTTTATGATTTAGAAACATTTTTGACAGATTTTTTCAATCAATCGAATAAAAGTTATTCCTTTTTTCAAAATATTTTCTTAAAATTTTATTTTTTCTATATTTACTTAATACCTATTTGATACTATTATTTAAATTTCTTGTCCTCTTTTTTTGTAATTTTTTCATTCTTTTTTTTCTTATTCAAGTAATTCAATTATAAGTATTAGTATGTTAAAATTTCTTTTTGATATTATTTTGTATTATGAAGTTATATTTATAAATATTTACTATTTAAATTGTATCTTCTTTTTATTCTAATTAGAGTACAAAAAAAGTGTTTCTTAAATCTCCTAAACGTCTCCGTGCATTTCATAGCAGGTGTCCCAGTATTCCTGAGCCACCACAGTCAATTCTTACACGTTGGGGAACATGGTTGCAGGCAGCTTTTTTTATGCTGAATATGTCCAACAAATACTACAATTCAATCCAGATGAGTCTGCAGCTATTAAGAAAAGCCAGACAAAATTCGAAGATATTTCCGTTGAAACAGCTTTAAAAAATATTGCGAAGAACTATAAACCATTACATGAGAGCATAAAAAAATTAGAAAACAGTGCGTTGTCGTTAGCTGAGTCACTGCAAATAGTGGACGAAGTAAATCTACTGCTACACGCTATAGGTGACGCAACAAATGAGCGCGTTAAAAGAAAAGTTCGCAAGTGTGTTAAATAAAGACACCGGTTTTACCAAATTAAGACAAATATGTGATGGTGCAGCCCCAGATCCGTTAAGTGCGTTCAAAGATTATTTTACGTATGCGTGTATTACATCAGTAGATGTCGAACGGTAGTTTTCAAAATATAAGAATATATTTTCACCAAAGCGAACATCACTCATGGAGACAACCATAGAAACATACCTGATGCTGCAAAATGGCTACACATCTTCTCCAGTTTGTGATAAGCAGATCAGCTAGTTAAGAGGGTAAGTTTTACATACATTGTTATAAATTGTAACAATTTATTGTTTCTCGTATTAGTTAATTTCGCGTACGCCACTGTCCCACGGAACATTTTTGACAGGCCTAATTATTTCAGAATCGTTTTCGGCGTATCCGAAAGTATGAGAATACGTGACATTTCCGTCATTTATTGTGATCATGTCTACATGACTAAAGACTGCATCTCAGGTAGTCATTCCAATTACGAGCTAATACTCTCGTACAACTACAGTATGGCCCAAAATAAACAGTACTGAAATTTAAGTTGGCGGTGTCTCTATGCGCGCGCCATCATACCCACGACAGCTAGTATAGACCTGTTAAGTAAACCTTAAACAATTAACTAGTAAAGCTTATGTGTTAAACATGGTGTTAAGTACAGAGGAAAAAGTTTTTCTGGTGGAGCATTATTTTTAGTCATATGGAATCGGGCGACGAATGGTGCAAATTCGATAGTTGTACAATTCAAAAAGTTTAATAAAATCTCAGTAATCCGTAATTTTTTGTTGAAAAACTCAGAAATACTGGCAGTGTATTGTGCCAACGAAAAAGGAAAGTCGGGGCGTCCCAAGACAGTTAACATCAACAACAACCATGAACGCGTTTTTGCGCAGATTTTAGAAAATCCGAAAGTCAACCAGCAAAAGACAGCGTTGCAACTTGGTTTAAAGTGAACTTCCTTGCAAAGAATCCTGAAGGAGCTGGGTGCATTTTCGTATGTGATTCAGGTACATCAACAGTTACATCCTCGGGATTATCGCAGTAGAGTGGGATATTGCGCCTGAACTCTGGTGTTACAGTATGAAAATCCTGAATTTTTTAAAAATATAATATGATATGCACGTAATTTCCGTAATGTGCACGTAATGTACACTGATCTCGAACGTTCTAAAACTTTTTGTAATTTAAATACACTCCAGTTACGTCTGTAGACTTGGAACGGTCATTTGTAGACTACAAGTGGATTTTTCATGACAGGTCAAATCATTTAGAAAATATATTAATAATATACATTTATCCTAGTGCCAAAAAATATTTGTTATAGTGCAATAGTATTGTTTGATAAACGCATTTCTAGAAAAAAATAATAAAATAATTATTGTATATTACATAAGCGTCCATTCAAAACATGATAACAATAATAAATACCTATAGTTTTTTTATATTTTATACTGTCATATATTTTTTATTGTTATCATGTTTTTTTGAAAGGATGTTTATGTAATTAACAATGACGTAGTTTTCCACACTAAAACACTATATACTGCACTTGACGCGCGTTTCGCCAACCAAGCTGGTCTCATCTGGAGATGATTAAAACTAACCTTATGCTAACAACGTATCATATTTATACCTAAACTATTAACACGGTTCGATGAACCGTGTCCCACTAACCAATAAAGCGAGCTATTTCTGATTGGCCCTCTGTCACTATTCATACTATTGTTACGTGTTTGCTATCCCTACACACACCTGTACTTCTTTACTCTTTCACTTTCAACTGAAGACTAACTCTCGGCCCATCGTGCGCCTTATTTATACACCCATTCACGTGATCTAGAACATTCCAGAACATTCACGCCCTTCTCGTACAATTCTAGTAACATCTCTCCAGTCTACATAGTCCAGTGGTGTAACTCTATTTTTACATTTATTGATTTCCAAGCTTTCAAATGCATCCAGCTGTCTGGTATTTGTTACATTCCTAATTAATCTTAAATTGCTAATATATGTTTTATGATTGTTCTCAAACGCATGTTGGGCAACACTAGACTTATCTGTTCTACCATATTTGAGATAGGCCATATGCTCTTTGAATCTAGTTTGAATTGATCGTCTAGTTTTTCCAACATACTTTTGATTACAGTCCTTATAGCTAATTTCGTAAATTCCCGACTTTTTCGTTTGTTTCAATTTTGTCTTTTGGATTGCCTAAAAGATGTTGAAGTTTATTTTCCGATGAATGAACCATAATAATTAATTAGTTAATAATTATTTTATCATTTTTATCTAGAAATGCATAAATACGAAGCAAATAAAGTGTCAGATTTTTTTATATGTTTGATAAATGTTCAGCGTTCATCTAGTTTTGGACATTACAAAAACCACCCGTCAAATGTTTAAGGTAAGGTATTGCCAATTTTGTAACGTATATCATTTTTTGCAAAATATCTACCTGAGATGCTGTCTCTATGCACATGACTGACTGTATTAAAATATATTTTAATTTTTACTTTCTCATCTATTTATAGATGAGGAAAATATTGGTGTAAAAATAAATAATTTCCCGATTATAGGAAAAATTGTGGGAACCGAAAATAGCAAATTTGTCCGATTTGGCATGCCGTCTGTGTATCTGGATGTGGTTGGTTTGTCTTATATAATATCTGGGAGGTCCAAGATAGAACTCTTTTGAATAATTGGTAAAATTGGTGTACCAATAGCGACACAAAAATACGACGAAAAGTTATTTTGAGAATTTCTCATCAGATTGGGCTTTACCGAGAAAACGATAGTGAATTAAATTTTCCATGCAATTGCATATATGCAGTTCAGTAAATAGAATATATGAAATTAATATATTTTTTTGCAACCGTATAGAAAAATAACTGTTTTTGGTCAATTCTGTGAGTGGAAAATACATATTTACTGTAAAGTGACATAAGGGATCGGTAAAGTCTTTACTTTTTTGTTGACAATAGTATCTAATAATAATTAAAAATGATTAATCCAGTACCAGTCTTCTTTGAAAGTAAGCGTCTCACGCTGTCGGTTAAATTTTGTGAATTTTGTTAAAGTTAAAAAGTTTTTTGGCACTAGCAAGAACAGTTGCAGAAAAAATATTATACGCAACACACCCAGAAATTGTCTTTACTGGGTTCACTGGCTTTCAGGACTCGCTTGGAAATTGCCAGCTGGCCCAGTAAAAATCACTTTCCGGTCTTGTTACGTAAATAACTATTTAGTTATGCATTACTAGACCATCTTTGAGAGTATTGCTTTGGAGAACTAGTCCAGAAAATTATTTTAAAATTAGTCCGGAAACAAAATTGTCTAGAAAACGTTGAGTCGCCCTAATTCCAGTACCTGCACTATATTGCTTGTCATATTTATAATAAGTGCTCATGTTAAATTTCCTACTTTAAAGTTTCTCTTACTTGGAATCTAGTGCACAATTGGAAAATTTTTGGTAAAAAAGTATATATTTTTTATGCATATTATGCCTGAAATGTACGTATGTTACTTGGAAATGATTATCTATTTGCAAAAAATATGATAAGATAATCTCAAATAGATTTTAACTAAAGTATATATTATTGTTTCATAACAATAGTGACTGTCGATTGGAACGACTATTATTGGTGCAAATCATGAATTTTAACGAAGTTATGTTCTGTGAAAAGCGTAAAGAATACACTGGTAACTTTTAAGGAAACCCATGACTGTTTAAGGTAAGTGATTGGTAAAATACAATGATTTCTAAATGTGCTAAAGGAGACAATACTCAAGATAATTTTTTTAATCAAATAATTCATAAAAATCAATCAGATATACAGGGTGTAAACCGTTTTACCTCCCGCCCGTATAGTACCTAAAACCATGACAAATTCGTTCAAATTATTACGTAGTTTGGGGTAGCATTATTATTAAAACATTTTTTAATAATTAACAAATGTTTCTTTATATTTTAATTAGCATATTTCGTTTAAAAAAAAGTCATGACTATTAAAAACGACTGCTTACATTATTTTGTTAACAAGGTAATTTAATTATGAACTATAGTATTTATTAATTATAAATATTTTTGTTCTTGCAGTTATTAATTGGCATAATACCACAATTTTACAATAAAAGAATATTATTTAATAATGTGCTATTTTGTTTGTTAATAAATACATCAAAAATATGTAATTGATAGGTGATACTGATAATTGATAAATATGATTCTTGAAAAAAATATTATTTGAAAAAAAGCGTTCTTAACAATAATTTAATTTGTTACTGATAAATATATATGGTTCAAGTAAGCGCCTTCTTAATTATAAGATGCAATTTTTTTTAATGTACAGGGTTATTCATTATAAATTACCTACCCCCTATCATCGTTATTATTGCCTATAGAAAAAAAGTTTTAAATAAAAGTTGTGTGGTTATAACTGAATTTTGTTAAAATGCTATCAAAAATACAGTAGCGTGCAGATTTCAGGGGATACAAAAAAATATGTTTTTTAAATGGGATACCCTGTATTTTATTAAATTTTTTGGAATGATCCTTTGTTCCTGATTTCAAAAACATATCATATGTTACCTCTACTATATACTATATTTGAGTTAATAAACGTCGAATTTCTTAGTTAAACTAGTTACTGTAAATATGGAAAAGTTAACATTATTAAAGTGAGCTATGAAAATAACAACTATTATGTGAGACAAGTGAGATTTCTTTAATGAAACAATCAAAATGGTTTACAGTGAGGAAGAAAAAGTCCAAATATTTACTTGTTACATACAAAATAACAAAAATAAACGTGCAGCAAAAAGAGCATATAGGGTGTTGTATCCAAATCGTTTAACACTATCAGAAAATGCATTCAAAAATATTTACCGAAAGGTGAATAATACCTCCAGTTTTAGTAGAAAAAAGCGTGTAGGTCAAGCAAACTAAGAAGAACAGCTAGATATACTACTTCATTTCGAAGGTAAGCCCATCCATATTTATTCGCGAATAGACTTTTTTGAAACAAGTTTTAACAGAGGCTCATAAAAAAAGGAAAAGGCTGGACTTTTGCCGCCAGATGATTCAAAAGTTGGATGAAGATCCCGATTTTTTTTACTAAAATATTATGGACTGATGAATCATGTTTTTCTACGGCAGGAGTTTTTAATAGGAAAAAATCGAAGATCGTGGGAAAACAAGCACAACAGAAAAAGATTGGTAAAAACAAATAAAAAAAATCTAGGAAGAAAAACTGTTAGCGTTTGGTGTGGAATTTTTAGAAACAAAATTGTTGGGCCTATATTTTATGATTATACTTTAACTGTAGTTACTTATTTGGAAATAATTATCCCAGAAGCAGAAAATATTCTTTTGCAAAATTTTCTGGAAGCCGAACTTGATGATATGACTTGGATGCAGGATGGGGCAAATCCGCATAATATCCTACCCGTTCGTAATCATTTGAATACTGTATTCCCAATAACGATAGGAAATAATGGACCTATCAATGGCACCTAACAGTCCGGATTTGATCCCTATGGATTAATTTTTTTTGGGTATTTCTAAGACATGGTCAATAATAATAATAATAATAATAATAGGTGCTAAGGACCGGCAACCTCCGCGTTGGTTCACCCTGGAGAGGCAGAGGCAACTCTGCCTGACAAATGCTGGCGGGAGTACCAGGGCTAACCACCCTGGTACTCTTACTACTATGGGTTCATTATAACCTAAGAAGGGCCCCTCACAATCGACCTCAGTCGAGTGGAGGTCAAGGACAGATGGGAGGGGCCTTACCGGACGGTCCAAACGATAACGACATCGCAATTGTACATGGACGCTTTAAGTGGACGAGGGAACTGAAGGATGACTTGCTGACCTGCCGCGAGAGTAGCGAACCTGAGCGAAGGGGATACATGGCGCGATTGCATGCACTTTGGTACGAAATGCATCCAGAGCATCGCACCTTCTCTCAACAACACCTGAGAGACCAAGTATCCTTGCGCAGGACAGGTTACGTAAGGGCACCCCGTCAGCTGGAAGAACTGCCAGCCGCAGTTCCACCGCGGCAATTACCAGCTGATGGGGAACATCCATTAGAGTTCACCGATATAGACTTAAGGACAAGGGTTAGCCTTAACACCAGGGCTAACCTAAAGCCACAAGACCTGGCTAGAATGGACGCGGTCATCGATGAGGAAATTCCGGAAGATGCAGACATCTGGCAAATCAACTGTGCCGTGTACAACGCCGCGAAGCAACTCGTCCCCCGTGAGAGGTCAACCAATCACGGGGTTGAGAAAGCCAAGCGGCGTGTACAAAAAATCGAGGGCAAGATACAGTCGGCCAGACAACACGCTTCTCGGATCCAGTGTGTGGTGGAATACAAGACGAGTGATAGAGTTTTTACTCCCAGAATCCGGCGCATAGCAGCCGGATTGATACGTCAACACCATACTCTAAATATGACAGTGATGCTTACCATCAAGCAGCACTGTCTAGATAGGATCCGAGCGCTCATGGCGATAAAGAAAACATTGAAGAGGCGGGTAAGGAGTATGGAACAAAACAATTTGTTCCGTACGAATCCTTCCCGCCTCTTTCAAGAGCCACAGCGTGTTGTCGAGAATCCACCGACTGTAGAAGATGTCGAAACCTTCTGGAAGGGAATCTACGAAACGACGCGTCCATTCAATAGCAACACTCCATCAACTGCACACTTCGAGGCTCTGTGTCACAGACATCTTGAAGAGCCAGAAGAAGTGTGCCCGGCAATCAGTACAGAGGAGTCCAACAAGCACTTGTTGGTACGAAGAACTTCGCTGCCCCGGGCCCAGACGGCATTAACAACTGGTGGTGGAAGAAATTTCCTTCCACTCACCGCCGTCTGGCGCGAGTTTTCAACTCATGGTTGAACGAGAGGCAGCATATTCCGGACTGGTTCGTCGAGGGATGTACTGTGCTTATCTCCAAAAAGGGGGACCTGTCCGACCCGAGGAATTATAGGCCGATCACTTGCCTCAACTCCTGCTACAAGATATTTACACGTATCTTGTATGCTAGGACACTGAAGTCTGTTGATTCGGTCTTCCAGCAGGTACACAAACAGCGTGGTGCCAAAAAGGGCATGGCAGGTTGCAAGGACAGCCTGCTGATAGACTGCTGTATTACACAGGTTTCTGTGCAATACAAGCGGAATCTATCGATGGCCTGGATTGATTACCGCAAGGCATTTGATACAACATCACATGAGCTATTGTTGTACTTACTCGAATGTCTTGCGGTACCAGCACCACTAGTGAGATGCATAGAACAACTGCTGCCGCTCTGGAAGACCCGCTTCACCATAACATTAGGTGCACAGCGGGTCACGACAAAGCAGGTGGCATTTAGGAGAGGAGTTTTCCAAGGTGACTCCCTGAGTTCTCTCCTCTTCTGCATCTCACTGCTGCCGTTGTCTGTTGGGCTCCGCCAAACCCGCGAATATCAATGTGGGCCACCCAGCGACCGGAGGCATAAGTTCACCCATCTATTTTATATGGATGACCTTAAACTTTATGCCTCCGGAGAGCGCGAACTGCAAAACGCTCTTAGGGTGGTCGAAGAGTATACGCGGGCAATTGGTATGGAGTTTGGGTTGGACAAATGTGCAGTCGTCCACCTCAAGAGAGGGCGATGCGGGGAATTCCCTGAAGATACGCAGCTCGCAGATGGAAGCATCCTAAGACATCTTGATGCCGGAGAGACCATACATACCTGGGTGTGCAACAAAGGCACATCCAGGATGTAACACAAATAAAGTATTCTCCCCGCGGCAAGTACAGACACCGCCTCCGAAAGATTTGGTCTTCCGAACTTTCGGGGAAGAACAAGGTGTCTGCAACTAATATGCTTGCCGCTCCGGTTCTGCTCTACTCCTTCGGAGTAGTAAAGTGGACGTTAGATGAGCTGCGTCAATTAGACAGAGATACCCGCAAGATGATGTATATTCACAGAAGTATTCATCCTAGATCGTCCGTTCCTCGTGTGTACCTCCCACGTTGGGTCGAGAACTCTTGAGTCTGGAGTGTACGCATGGATAGTATTGGCATGTAACATACTCAGGAGCTCAGATCCCCTCTTGCGGTTCGTAAAACATCACGAAACTGTAGGAGTGGGAGCAGGATTGTTCAAGGCAGCAAAAAGAGCCGCAGATGAACTCGGTCTCGCATTTGACATCAGGCGAGGAGGCCGGCGAGGTGCTGATGTGGAGTCAGTCACCGAACTTCAGCCAAATCCACTGAAAGCCCGAATTAGAGCTGCCGAACAGGAAAATCTGTTTCGGCAGCACGTCGATAAACCCCAACACGGTGTCTTCTATAAGAACATAGAAACGCTGGTTTTATCGACGCGGCTGACCTTCGCCTTTTTAAGGTCAGCAGGGCTTAAGTCGGAGACCGAGGGATTCATTATGGCTTGCCAAGATGGTGTTATCAACATCTTGATCTACCGTAGCCGCGTGTGGCGTGTAGAGGTTCCTGATATTAACTGCAGGACCTACCATCAGGCGCCGGAATCGCTCATGCACATACTATCTGCATGTCCCATATACGCGATTTCGGCCTACATCCACCGACATAACGGGGCGTTACGAGTGCTATACTACCATCTAAGACACTCGTATGGGGTAGACCAGACACCAGTGCTGCCTTACGTCCCCGGAGATATTGAGTCCGTTGTCGAGAACGAGAAATGCCGGATTTACTGGAACTACTCGTTCCCAACAGTCAGGCTAATCCAAGCCAACAAGCTTGACATAGTCCTCCTCGACCATCAACTCAAGGTGATGCATGTCATCGAGTTCTCGGCACCTGCGGAGAAAAACATCACCTTGAAGGAGAAGGAAAAACAGACCAAATACCACGATCTCCGGTACGAGCTCCAAGTGCTGTACCCAAGCTACTCGGTAAAAATAGTCGTCCTAATAATCGGTGTACTCGGAGGGATAAAGCCTACATTGCTCTCGGAACTGAAGATCATACCGGCCTGCCAAAAATCAGCCGAGTGGCTGGCAGGCCAAATGCAGAAGGCGGTCATTCTGGGTTCTCTCCGTCTGCTTAGGGCACATGATTCTGGTATCTACAGTCACTAACCCTGCGGGATGTGGGGAGTGGCTGTAGTTAATGCGCCGGCGCGATTCCCGTAAGGCGTCGGGTATCGGATAGTCCGAAAAAAATATATTATTCAAGTCATTAAAGACTTGAAATAAATAATCTGAATTTAAATAATGAAGCCATTTCCGGTGCAATTATAAATATAAGAAGACATTATCAATTATGCATTGACAATAATGATGGACACATCGAACATCTTTTATGAGTTTTCACTTATTTATATTTAAATTTCCTAAATAAATCTTTGTTATCTATTTTGCATGAATATTTGTTTTTTTTTCTTCCTCACTGTAAACCATTTTGATTATTTCATTAAAGAAATGTCACTTTTCAAACATTATAGTTGTCTTTTCGATAGCTCACTTTAATAATGTTAAGTTTACCATATTTACAGTAACTAGTTTAACTAAGATATTCGACGTTTAATAACTCAAAAACTGTATATGGTAGGGGTAACATATGGTATATTTTTGAAATCAGAAACAAAGGATCATTCCAAAAATTTATAATATACAGTTCCCATTTAAAAAAATATATTATTTTTTTGTATCCCCTGAAATCTGCCCGCTACTGTACTTTTGATAGCATTTTAACAAAACTCAGTCATTACCGCACAACTTTTATTTAAAACTTTTTTTCTATAGGCAATAATAGATGATAAGAGGTGGGTAATTTATAATGAATAACCCTGTACAAAAAAGGTGCTCAATTTTGTTATCTGTAAAAATAAATCATTATAATTTATTGACATTAAAATGAGAAAAACTGCAATTTTGTCTAATTTTGTTGATGCCTCACATTGTGCTGGCTGTTTGGAACTTTGATGTATATTGACTTTACTATATACTATTAGATAATTTAGAAGTAACGATAGTCAACTTTTTTAAATAGCAGCCACCAGCAATGGTTATAACACATTAGAAAAATATTCTTAAGCAAAAAGCTAACAAGTTAACAAGCGATACCTTTCAAAATGGATTCAGGGGTCAAAATGTATATATCAATCAAAATCTCGAGATCGAAAAAAAAATCACGATTACTATACTTCCTTAATTCGGTATAAGAAAGTAAAAACATAACATTATGGAAAAAAAATCTGTCAGCATGTCTGTAGTATCGTGATAGCAATCACAATAAAGCTTTCAAATTTGGTACACTTGTTCTAAAGGCCAAAGACAATTGGCCAGTTGAAAGAGGGTCCACTGGACCCAAACTTTTTTTGTATTTGACTTTACAAAAAAATATATTTTTGATGAAAGATTATAAATCATGTCTACTATACCAAGCGAATAAAATATATTTTGCAAGTACTTAAATAAAATTTATGTAAACGGAAATTTTGTACGCATTTGACCTAACCTTTGGGTTAGAATAAATCTGGCAGTTTGACATTTGAAATATCTAATTTAGTTACAAAAATGTCAATGGCAATAAGAAGAAATTATTGAAATATATGACATGAATTATGTTGACAGTATTGAGGGACACTGACAATTAATTATGCCAAGATATCAAATTTGTTAACAATCGAAGGAATTAAATCGCAATAAATCTTCCAGAATCAACGGTTTCATATACTACTGCATAACATTTGTTGTGAAATTCGGAAATTTAAAAACGAAAGTGAACAATACAGTGTTTCAAGGACATCACAACAAACTTCCAAACTTCGAAGGGGCAATTCCACTCATCAAAAAAAAAAAAGAAAAAAACAGGAATAACTTTTTTTCCTAAAATGCTTCCTAAGCATTCTACGACGCTTTCAAAATAACATTAAACAGGCTGTTTAAATGATTAAACATTGATAGTTGAAAGTACTGACTTCTACTTGGCAGAGACAATTGTGAAAATTGTGAGCACCATTAGCAGCGAATCTGGGATTATTTTGTTCTAATTTTCCAGCGACTGCAGTAAAAAGTCTGGTAATTCAGGAAAAAATAAAAATTTATCGTCGTCTTATTAAATATCACAACTAGACTGGAAAAAAATATATATCAATTTATAAAAGATGTTCAAATTTTCTACCATCCTTTTCCATACAGGTTCTATACCGTCTGATCATTGACTGGCGACTGGGCAAAGTTTCTAGGCATCTGCCGCACTTTTTAATTTTTACTCGCGAAGGTATGATATACGAAAAAACTGAGGGACGTCAAAAGTTTTATAAGATGATGATGCATCCAAATCAACAAAACAAATATCCGTTTCGTTGTAATAATAACTTTTTCGTGTACGATTTTTGCACCTCAACCAGCCCTAACTCCGACTCCACTGGTTAGTTTCTGATGATAACAATTTTCTCTACCAAGCTTGATGTCAGTACTTTCAACCATCACCGAGTAATTATTTAAAAACCTGTTTAATGTTATACTTTGAAAACATCGTAGAGCGCTTAGGAAGCCTTTTTAAAAAAAATGTATTCTGTTTTTGCTTTTTTTTGTTTTGGCGAGAGAAACCACCCCTCAAAGTTTGTCGTGACACAATTGACCCTATTTATTGATATAGGTAGAATAAAGACAGAAAATCTGCCTATGTGCTAAGAAAATGGCAAAAAGTTGGCCATGAATTGACGGATATCAATATCAATGAAAAATCGCTAATCACTGATTTCATCGTACTCCTTTATCTAACATTTTTAGCACTGCTGAGATAACCTACTGAAATTATTTCGGTTTATTAGATCAACGACGTATTCACAGGGAGAGGGGGTAGACTAATGGAGATATACCCCCATGGTTTCAAACAAAACTAAAAAATTAAAATGTACTTAATAAAAAAATGTGTATTTATAACTCGAGTAATTTAACTAAGTTCTTTACTTTATAGGAATATTATATATTTTTTACATCTACAGTTTATGCAAACTAGATTTCTTCATATTATTATCCTTGTGATCCTTCTGATTTTAATTTTACTAATGCTTCGAAACTATTAAAAAATAGATAATTAACCTTCCTAAGGAATATTAAAACAGCTATCAATTTTTGACATTTTTTTATTTATTGGACAATATGGCCTACTCTAGTAAATTTAGGAAATACAGGAAATTCTGCTTCATAAGTTAAGAAATTCTGAAAATTTAAAATCAACTCTGATAGAAAATATAACGTTGATTATGGTCTTTAAAAAAAACAAAATATTTGTGAGCACAGATTAGTAATGTAATAGTAATAGTGGCTGAGGAAGACTGGGGTCTGTCTGACTAATTGGCCCTTTCTATCGATCTCTTACCGTCCGCATCCCTTAAAATATTTACTTAATTTTTTACTTCTTTCAACCTCCTCGATCTTCTTATGAAGAATGAAGGTCAGGATGTCGTTCCATGAAAGTTAGCTTACTTGCAGGTTAATGAACTTGCCCCCCCCCCGAGTAATTTTCCACCCCAGTTTTGCTGACACATAATATTTACATCGAGCTGTCGCAGCCAAACATAATTAGTTTTATGGTTAGCACACTCTTACATAATAAATAAATAGGGGTTGTATTTGGGGTGACCAGATTTGACGGTAGCCTCCTCATTTCACACTAAGTTTTCAAAAGTCTGGCACAAATAGCTTATAACAATCATAGTTTGGCACAA
>JANEYF010002641.1:512500-627500 GCA_029963845.1 Rhamnusium bicolor | reverse complement strand
TTTGAAATTCCAAAGTTGAGATGACTGGAAGTGAAGAAGTGAAACAAGATTCACTAAACGGTTTCGAGCTACCAGTGTTCCTTTGAAAACTAGATCTGTGTTTTTCTCAAAATCCTTTCTACTTCAGATCCATAGATTTATTCCAAATGGCAAGTTTTGAAATGAAAGTACTGTATATTAAATTGTGTTAATGTTAGTCATTATAGTGAACGTAGTTGGAAGAAATATCTCAAAATGTATCTATCACTTCTTTTCATTTTATCGTAAAACATAACATGCAAAATAGTAATAAAATAAAACACTCATAATGGGAAAATCTGATTCACTAACAGTAATCTTTGTAGTAACTAAATTTAATGAATCCACTTCATATAAAAATTCCTCCACACCAGCATTCTTTTGTTATTTTATCTATATGAATCATACATTTTTCCATATTATAATTTATAGTGATAATTTTCAGACCTCCACTTAATGTTTATACTACGATTCATACCAATATACCTATTTCTAAGGCATTCGATTAAAAGTGGTTATGAAGTTTTTTAAACCAGAGTGAATATCCATTAATAAATAGCATATGGACACCTATATGTTAAACATGTGGACAAAATTATGTAGAATGTGAAAAATAAAATATAGCTATAAATAATTATACAAATACAACATGGAAAAAGAACATAATAAAACTACAGGTACAGAGTGTTTCGTATAGAACTATAACCCCATACTTACTTAGTTTTAATACATTTTTATTTTAAAAAAACCTTGTTTTCATATTAATTTTTCCTAGTTTATGAATCCGTAAGCAGTTTTCATAAATATCTGTAATAATACATAAAAAAAATAACTGTTATTAGAGATATAATTTAATGCCATTTAATTACTTCTCATATCCTTTGAACAACCCTAATAGCTATAAAAAAATATGTTATTATTTTCATAAGGATTACTGTAACGAATGGTGCACATATCAATAGTACCAAATTAAACTAGAATGTGCTCAATTCAACTTCTGGCTATCAGTTTTCCTATCCAAAGTGATCCTGTAGATACTGTACATTAAGTTTACAACAATATAACTGTCTATAATAAACCTAATATGTAAGTAAGTAATATAATCATCTTATTTTGTATATAAATGATAAAATAATAATAACTAAATCCAATTCGGCTTCAGATAAGATGAAAATAAATAATCTTTTATAATATTATTACAAGCACGATAGAGATAACGTTATATGCATAAACTTTGCAAGATTATTTATATGTCGTATGTTATTGTTGATGTAACTATATATAGCTCTATAACAAGACTTGAGCTAGGATAAGTTCACCATTAAATTGTAAGGCACAGGGTGCAACATATAATTTCCCTCAGACTTTTTGTGATAGTAAAATGAGGTTTTCACAAAGTTTTAAAGCCCGATTAGATCATTCCAATGGCGTAATAAGCCTTTTCCAAACTGAAGAGAAGTTTGGAATAATCGTCTTTGTAGTTTTATTTCAATAACCTTATATCAATCAACACAAAACCATTTTTTTTAAATTTACCTACCGTTGAATGTATTTATAGACAACATTTTGACAAAGATGTATTATATAATATATTCCTTAAATTTAATATTTACTTCTTTCTGTATTGTATAATAATAAAATTTTGCGAAGTTTTATTTTTATATGTTCATTTTAATAAGAAGAAAACATCATCTAAGTTGCTCAGAGATATCAAGAGATTTTTTTTTATTGCATAGGTGTGTATGTACGAGGGTGATCATTTATATTTTTATATCCCCCCCCTCACTTCTTTATTTTAGGAGTTAGAAAAAAAGAGTGTAAAGATAAAAGTTTTAAATTTTTTTTTCGCAGATCTTAAATACGAATCGAATAACGCTAAAAAAGGTTGTGATAAAAACTTATGTTTTCGTATTGAGATTGGTACGTTATATTATATATGTATATTATTGCAGAATTTGAAAAAGCATGAAATTGGCTTTCCAAAAATACACTGTGCCCAGGAAGTTAAGGATATTGGAAAAATCATACCTGAATACGTCCCTGCAATTTTTTTCCGTGTGGCATGGTTTTAAATGTCCAGAATAAAAAGTCATCTCTTTTTTCATCACATTCTTGTGCTTTTTTATCAAATAGATACGATTAATTCTCATTATGTAACCCAATGGGAACACATTGTTGTTTAAACGTTTATATAACATTAACTAACGTTACAAACACGTTAATTAACGTAATTATATAAATGTTTAAATAACGTGGTCCCATTGGGAATTAATTGCCTTCAAGTGTGTTTGAAACGTATTATGTGGAGTTTCTGAACAAATATGGAAGCAAGCACAGTGAACACGCGAAGTTATAGACGTTCTGGTGGATTCTAAAATAGATCGGCATAAGAATTATTTACAAATTATCTCTTTAATACGTGTTTTTCCAATGTCAGATGACCAAAACAGGCTAAAGATAAATATTAAAAAGGAGGTTACGTAGAGGTTTATAAAACTAATATAACTTGCATAAATAGGAGTATTTATGGAAAGTTTTTACGAACTTTGACAGAAGCTGCAAGAAAAGGTTTAAGTTTCAAAAAATTAAATAATTGATGAGATATTCGTCTTGAAGAGAATTTATATACGTTCCATAAATAGTTCTTATGCTTATCTATTTTAGAATTCTCCAAAACGGCCGAGGTTGCTTTACACAACTTCGCCATATTTTTAACTACCTTTAAATAATGGCCTATAAAATCCCGTAGTATCGCCCTGGCCGTTGATTTTTTGAGCGGATAAAAAGTTACATATTTGCTAAACGTGTCCATGATAACCCATAGTTGTGTCACACCTTGGCGCCCCACGTTATGCGCTAAATGTAGAATGCAGGTCCTTAATATTTAACGGCAGAAGGGTATCTAGCTACATACTCCTACTAAATTGTATGCCACTCTCCGATATAATAGCCTATGATTGACCCAATTCCTTAAAATAATGGCCTGCTAAAACCCATAGTGTCCCCATGGCCGTTGCTCATTTGAGAGAAAACGAAGCTACATGTTTGATAAACGCATCCACGACAATCAATAGTTGTGTCACTCCTTGGCGTCCCACGTTGTGCGCCAAATGTAGAATGCAGCTCCTTTATATTTAACTGCAGAAGGGTATCTAGACGCATGTTACTTCTAAATTGTGTGTCACTATCTGATAAAATAGTCTTGGATTGACCCACTTCCTTAAAATAGTGGCCTGTAAAAACCGTAGTATCGCCTTGGCCGTTGCTTTTTTTGAACGGACACAAAGCCATATGTTTGCTAAACTCGTCCACGATAACCAATAGTTGTGTCACCCCTCCTCTTGACGTTGGAAGAGGACCCAGCATGTCTAGAAACACCAACTGATTCGGTTCATCGACTAATACGGAATGCATTTTTCCCACCATACGTAAGGATACCTTAACTTTCAGACAGATTTCGCATCCTCACAAAATTTTCTTAGGAATAACAATCTTAATACCCGGGTTTTCCGCAAATCCCCTTTGATTATTTTATATTTATTGTATGTTGATCCTTCCTTGTGCTGACATCTATTTTATTGCCCTCCTGTACATCTCCCTAAATAATTAATTATGCATTCTAGGACCGGATTTAACAGGTTAGTCCCAGTTTTTACTTTGTGATGAAAAAAAATTTATATATTTTTAGTTCCGTCGCGATTCTTACAGCAGCAAATGTTTTAAAGACATATTTTAGTAACTACAATTTTCAGGTTGTTTTTTATAAAATTTTCTGTTTATAAACAAGATTTTTTACATAATAAATCTGTCGCAAGAATAATATGAAAATTGCTTCTTGGATGAAGATGCATAATTTTGAATTTATGTGAATATTTTTTAAACATTTTCTCTAAGAAAAAAAATGTATCTCTCGGGTTGACAGGATATGACATAAAGATTTTTCTGTAATTGCAAGACAGAACGAAAGACAGTTTGTAATAATACAGCAGTTTTATACAAGTTGGGGTTACTACGTTACCACCTCTCCATCATATAATCGTCATGTAGACGGCACGTAACGGGATAAGTTCGAAAAATGTTTTACCCATTTTGGTCCCAGACACGTAATAGAACCGTTTATATTACTGCTTCTGACCTTCGACAAAAAACATTGACGGGAAATAATGACAAGTGCTTCCGTTATATTAGCAGATTCAACTGGAATTTGGCTTAACAGATACTATATTCCATTAAACCTCAAGAGGATTGCCGAAAATGTTTGGAATTTCATATATTGGAAACGTACCATCTGTTAACTACTAACTTTCCGATTCAACCTCATAGCAAGTTTTTCAAAAATCAAATAATTTTTAAGCATATACAAATTGACCACTTCGTTTTATTTTACGGAATCTGATTTAAAAAATATTTTTTGTTGCAGAAAGAAACTTAGAGTTATTTATAATCTTCGATCCGTGAAGGACACAATGGATGTGAAAAAGATTTCTTCAATAAGTTTAAAAAGTTTATCGGGATTAAGTGAAGGAAGCATAGATGAAGAGTCATCCCCAGAATTAGAAAATTACGACGAAAAGAAATGGAGATTATCTCATTTAAAGGTAAATGCTATTATTAAATATAACAAATATAGAATTAGATATTTACTGGAACATTTATAATACTTTTTAAAGGAGAATAGCCTTTTGCGACTATCCACGAAAACAGAAACTAGGATAAGTCAAATCTAGGTTATTTTTATTAAAAATTCGTTTCAATCATTTAAAAATTATGAACTATGTTGTATATTGTTTCCATTGTGTTGGATATTTAAGCTTGATCTATCAATATAACACCTTAGCTATTGTCCATTATTAAGTACTCATACAACTTTCTAATAAACCGAACCAGTTGGGTCTTATGAAAAAATAACGACACTTGTTGGAATAAAAAAAGTGTACAAGAATCGAAGCGGGAAATTATAAAATAAACTGAAAATTTCTAATTTATGAATACAGCAAATTATGTACACGGGAACAATGAAACTGGTTACAAAACAGTGATTATAAATAAATGTATTTCTTCATTTGCATTTTAATTTCAGGTGTGTTATTAAATTTTAAATTAAACTGACTCCTTGAAGTGCATAAATAGTATTGTCATTCATTTTTAAAGCACCGCCGAAGTTCTTAATAGGTACCTATTCACAAAATTCACACATTTTGATTGGTTTTTGAATGTTGGGCATAATATTGCTGAATGGATAAAGAAAATTGAAAGTGGATGGAGGAGGGCCGACACCTCAGGGAGGCTGACACCTCAGAAGTAGGCAACAAACGGTCTCTTTTCACAGACTCCCTACCTCCCCCTCAACCATTCATACTTCTACTTCCTCACAATTCTTCAAACCTTCTCAACTTTCCGGAAATGATCGAAATGTCGAGCTCATCTCATTCAGAAGCGCTTTGAATTTCTCACCTCAGTCATCCGAATCCTCACACTGCACCAAGAAATGCTAGGACATTTCTTCATTATTCCCGTATCATGAGCAGGTAGAATCTCCTTCAACACCTATCAGTAACAGATATTAACTAAGTTTACATTCACCTGTCGGAACTCCGATTAGTTGACTCATAGTCGTCGAGTTCTGACCAAGTTATCAGGCTGCCCCTGATTTGTCCATAGCCCTGTTATAAAGCCTTGACGTTCTCTGTAGTCTCTGTTTAACCAATGCTCCTTTATTGTCCCATAAGCCTACTTATTGAGAACTGTAATACCTATCTCCTTGTGATACCCAAAACGGATTTCATGCCTTACCTCAGTAAGCTCTTCAAGAGCGTCTCCGCACTAGACCGCATAGCCTGGATGTTGGAGCATAGGGATATTATTTGCTCCCCAGGTAGGCGTCTTTAAATCGTTGCCAGCCTTTGTGAGGTGGTAATTTGACCCACGTTTGGCAACCAGGCAACCGACCCAGGTCTGACTATCGTCATGTACAGCCAATATAGAGTCCGTGGGTTGAAGCTCCAGTTCGTACCTACCACCCGACGATAGTACCAAAAGGTTGCTGTAGACTTTTCATTAATGCGCCCTCCATGACAGTTTCCCATATAGAGTCACCCCCAGGTATTTGCCCTTCTGCATTAGTCCCCAGAGGTCTTTCGTACATAACTTGTAACATAAAATCTTCTATTTTGCTTCTCTTGGTGCAGATGATCATCCCAGTTTTAGCAGTATTGACTAACTTGACTTAACCTTACTAGAAGTAGGTTAAAAATTTTAACTAATTGAGCTGAATTTTCTCAAAATTTGAGGTGAAAAGTTATATTTAATCGTGTGATGCCAATAACGACTAGTATTGCTATTTTTAACTTATCTCTATAACTAAGAATAAAATATCTATATCCATATTGTACAAACTTCAGTCAAATATTATTAATTGTATTTTAATATATGTAAAAATATGACAAGGCAAAAATTATTTTGAATAAAGTTAAGAACCAATATAATTCAGTGGGTATTTTTTAACAATGCCACCGCCTCACAATGGATAGGTTGGTCGCTTCTCAGACACATAATGAAAGTGGTAAATTATGGGAGATATCTATTCATGGGCCTGACATTCCCTTATCATGACCAAAGCATTAGACCAATCAGACTATTATAAATAAGTATAGGAAAAGCTGCTGTAAAATATAAATGCATTTCAATAGATTAAGTTGCAAGTGATATTAGCCATGCCGGCTACTATCAAAATACTTATCTATCGTGAATTTTTATTAATTTTTAATAATTGGAGATAGTCAAATAAGTCAACTTGTAACTTGTCTTATTGACGAAATAGATTGATCACTACGGATTCCCCTTTTGTATATGCCACTTGTTGAAAGTTCACTATCATATTTGAATTTTGCACAACAATTAGAAAGCATCGGGAAATGAGGAACAATAGCCACTTATCACAATCTTATATCAATAAATTTTAAGTAAAGAAACAATTTTAATCCGAAAATACTTTGTTCAAATAAAATCAAATGTAAAATATGTATAAATGCAATGTCTACACAATAATTGATCTTGTTACTAGTTGCAGCGGCAGCACGGCCAAGAATATCTCACATTGGCATTTATATAAGGTTGAGGTGAGATAACAAACTACTAAATAAAAGAAATTTTGTAATTAATACTCATACGTATTACTCATTTTCACATTTGAATTATATATTTAGTATTACAATGCATAAACGTATTTAAATAAGAAAATGAAAATGCTAGATGGCAAAGTTCAAAATAAACTAAAACCTAATAATTTCAATCATCAGTTTCATTTACACAAGTCATTTAATAACATTACTTCATGGGCGGACTCGGTATCATTGTGAAAATTTACTATTAAATTGTTGATTGTTGTATGTAGTTTGAAATACAATTTTCATATATTCTCAGCTGCATCCTGGTTTTCACGATGAAAGTAGTTTGGTACACTCATCCTGCGAAACTTATAAATGATTTCTAGAAGAAGGGTCATTCGATATGTCTTGATAACCGATGTTCAGAAAATGAGAAAGTGGGGACAGGTAGAAAAGTCTACAGTTATGGCTTAATACTTTTAGAGCAAAAATTTCGAGATTGGAAGACATTAGGTCCGTTCTTTCTAACTGAGATCCCAGCTAATCTAAGTTGTTTTACGGTTACACTGCATAAATAAAAGCATAATATCATTTTATGTAGCCTCCGTAACCGTAAAACTACTTTGATTAATTGAGTTTGAAAGAACACACCTATCATTTCCGATTTACAAATATAGATCGAATATCCGAAGTAGCAATGAATGTAGGCTATAGCCTGGCAATCTATTGTCCCATTATTCATTTATTGGGCCAATATTTCAAGTTTAAGCCATTATGAAAAATGTATGTTTCAAACATAAAAACAATATTGATATTAATTAATTAATACAGGTTTTAAATTCTTGGATACTGAGTTTACTAATGCGTCACCTATTTGGTCGATATGGTAATTTTACATAATTCTGGTGTAAAATACACATTAGACTGTTATTGCAAACAAGGCAGAAGATGACGCATGTTACATACAATAATGAAATTTTTGTTTAGAGCGATTTGTATATTTATTTTGTGGTACGAAATAATCATTTAAATAGTTATTTAAAATTTTGTTAATAAAACTAAATGATATCCTTTCAGATCGGTTCTTGAACTAGATTATATTACTAAATTATATTTCACTTAATTCCGTTAATTATTATCAGTTTACATTGTTTATATCAAATAAGCTCCAGCAGTTAATAATAAATTAAACACCGTATCGTATGAGTAATCAGTCAACTCCAACATTTACGTGTACCGCGACAGATTCTACTCCCCAGCCATGGCCCCCGTTTTTTTATGCAGTTTTTTTTAAGTTTTCCGAAAGGCGCTTCCAAATCAAACACAATGCGCTGCGCAGCGTAACACAGTGGCGGATTTAGGCGTGCGCAGAGAGCGCGCACCTCTCCCTAGCGTTTTATTTTGTTCACGGTTAATAAATTAGAAAATACATAATAATACATGATTTGCATGCATCACAAATGAAAATTTTGTTTTAATATCTAACAGAATCCAAATTTCGGCCCAAAGTTAGCCAGGATTTTGTTTCGGAGGGCGTACAGCACACCCTAGAAAGAAGGAAAAAATCGATGTTTTCTGAAGCAGTATATTAACGTTGTGTCAATGTCGTCCGACGCGTTCTTATGTTTCTGAATGACATCGTAACAACGATTATCTAACCTGATTTTGCACCAATTCGGTGGATAAAATCAGGGTCGCAACAACATCGGCATGCGACTACAGTGATCACTAACGACGTCGTTTGAACGTTGCGCGGATAATCAACTATTAAAACAAAATTGACGGTTTTATGGTATGTTTTTCTAACTAAAAACATTACTGTTAGATGTTTAGGCCATTTGTGTTTACTGGAATCAACACCACAGCCGTTCCCATCTAAACTTAGGATGATAGAAAGTAGAGCTTCACCCTCTGTTTTATTGTGATGTTTTCAGTAGATTTTAAGAGCTTTGTGATACCAAAATTTTTTTAAAATTTGGTAAAATATGGACATCGTACGATGAAAAATCAAGCACGCCCCAACATTGATGAGATTAAAAAAAAAATTAGGCCATTCTTGGATATACAAATTTGAGTGATTTAGCTGCCAACACACAATGTAATGATTATCTAATAGTTTTAAACTTAGAGAGAGTAAATCAGATTAACCATAATAAATTTGCAATTTTTCACTTTATTTTCAACATCACAATGGCGAACAACATTATGTACGTTTGTTCTCAAGTTGGTCTTGAAAAAAATGTCAGAGTTGTATAGAGAAACCTCGGCCGTGTTTGTGTATAAATCCTTCTAAAATATGCGACTGCTTAGGTGAGTGATTGCAATATTTGAATGACCGTTCTCACTTCATTGATACCCTACAAAGAAAATCACAAAAACGATAACATAACACAACAAATATTTATAGGTTACACTCTTTATCAGCCATGCGTCACACCACGATGCGTCTTCCATAAAAGGTTAAAGAATGTTATACATTGATAATTCAGTCTTACGATGACGTTTTTACAACGTCAATAATAAACCCAAAACCGTACCCTACAAAAACGTTCGCACTCATGTATTAACGTCGGCCAGAATCTGTTAAAACTTACTTTAGTACTTTAGTCACTAGCGACGTCGTCCAGTCGGCCATAGGTTGTGGGTGACATGATGACGATTTTATACACCATAAACAACGTCAAGTTCCGCATTTTCATAATTCGTTTGCCACCTAAACACTGCGCAAACGTTACAGCCAGTTCCCCCCTCACTTGCGCATATAGACGCAGTCGAAAATCAAACTAAATTAATTGCTCAACTTTGCGCTATTCACTACTTGAGAAAGACTTTTCTTCCCACTCTCCGCTCCTTTTTCTAACTCCACCACCGTTGACAGCAATTATTATAGCTAAACAGGCTGCATCGTCAGACGGCATGTTTCCGTTAGGTTTGGACAAGGACAGTTTTAAGCGGGGGGGGGGGGGGGCCCCCCCCCCCCCCCGGGGCGGGGGGGGTGGGGCGAATTTTTTCCTCGGGAGGTTTGGGGGTTTTAGGTTTGGACGGACAGTTGCGGACGAACGTGCACAACTGTGCAACTGAGCGCGTGTTCGATCTTGTTCCGTCTCTTGTCAGTACATCAAAAGAAATTAGCGATTGGCTCACGTCAGTTTGGACGCTGCAGGCGGAGCACATGCAATATTGTCTGATAGCTAGGACAACATTTTGCAACTAATCCGCGCTAACTAGAAACTGGAACACTCGCAAACAAGTGCAAGTTGTAACGCGGTGCGAAAAAAGCGAACGACGCACAGAGAATTCAGAAATGTTTCTGCAACGTTCGCAAATGCGCAACGTATCAGGTCTCTCACAGGTCTCAACCTAACCAGATTTATCTGCCTAAATTCCTTACGAGTCGAAAACAGCTAATAAAATTAAATAAGTCAATTGTATCTGCTGTAAAATCCAAATATTTTTATAATCTGTCGTACTCATCCTAACACATCATCTTACTGCTACGTGTTGGTAATTGTTACTACTAGTACGCCGTTTATTTTCCGTTCTGCCTAATTGTAGAATTTTAGAGTAGTGTTACTTTTGCCCCTGTAAATAGTATTTTAATAATAAAGGTATATTTTTGTGGCTTCGTGGTCGAGTTGTCTCTCACCCTTGAACTTGTCTCTCACACAGGAGTCCCGGGTTCTATCCCGAGTCAAGGAGCTTTTTTAAACTTTTTTAAACCAGAAATTAATCCTAGCATACTCGGACGTTGGGTGTTCTAAGTTTAGCCCTTTCCCACACAACACACACCTTGACGTACTTTCAAGGATTCAGGGGTTGTATTACCTGTGATGTTTAATGCTATTTGAGTTGAGAGTTTTATATCTGGCTTAACTTCTAGACCCCTGGACGGACGGTATCTTCACTACAGCTATCTAAATCTGTATTATCCGTCTAATAGGGAAAAGTAGTGTTCGTACACTGTAATGTATTGCGCCAATATTAATATAAACGGTTGTAATTTTCAAACTCTGTTACATTTTACTTATAAAACTTATGTATAGCAGTGGCGGCTGGTGAAATTTAGGCTATGTCATATCTCAGTATTGGAGCATGGGACCCAAGCGATACTTAAAGGCGTAACTATCAGGATTAAATGAGGAAGTTTTGCAGAAAAAAAAATTGCGCTTGAAATTTGCGAAAAAAGTTGGAAAAAATTTGTGCCCCCCAGGTTATTTTTTAAACGATTTGTAAAATATTTGTGAAACATTTTTTTTCAGAATCAGGTGGAAAATATAAGTTCACATTTCAAATTTCATCGAAAAATATTGGTTTTCCTATAAAGTTATACCGTTTTGAAGTTTGCAAAGTGAAAAATGAATCTAAAATAAAATTTCAAAACGGTGTAACTTTATAGAAAACCAATATTTTTCGATGAAATTTGAAATGTGAACTTATATTTTCCACCTGATTCTGAAAAAAAATGTTTCACAAATATTTTACAAATCGTTTAAAAAATAACCTGGGGGCACAAAATTTTTTCCAACTTTTTTCGCAAATTTCAAGCGCAATTTTTTTCTGCAAAACTTCCTCATTTAGTCCTGATAGTTACGCCTTTAAGTATCGCTTGGGTCCCATGCTCCAATACTGAGATATGACATAGCCTAAATTTCACCAGCCGCCACTGATGTATAGAAACAATATTAATCCAGGTTTAAAACCTGGATAAGTTTGACCACTCCTTTTGCGAATATTTAACCAATATTGCCTCATATCTGGGACAGAAGATGGAACAGAAATTGTTAAAATAAACGAAAAAAGTTGAAATACACGTAAACAAATTTAAAAAAGGAGCCGAGGAAAATATACAACATAATAAACGAAATGAAAATATAACAATACATTAAAAAAATTACTTCCAATTAATAGAATTGAAATCAAATATTGTGGTATAAAAATTTAGGGAATTACTAATGGCAGTGTGGTCAATCCAATTAAAATAATTACAAGCATCTGGCACTTCTGGTTATACCGAAAGTCGATACCAACTTGCTTATTTTAATTGGAATATCCTATATATTTTAGGGTTTTCGAAAATAGCATGAAATTCTGTAGAATACCCTATGCCTAAACCCAGCCGTTTCAGAGATATTTGACATTTTAAAAAAATTTTGACAGGTGTAATGGTTTACAATAACTATTATAACTTTCTTCGTGTAAAAGATACTCATTTTGGCATGCAGAAAGACCATAAGGTGAGCTACGCTTTACAGTTTAAAGAAATTGAATAATAGTATACCATTTCTATTTAACTTAAGCAAGTTTTTGCAGTTTGAAGTTCACAAAATGTAACGTCAAAAATGGAACACTTGGTATACTATTATTGAATTTCATTAAACTGTAGAGCGTAGCTCACCTTATGGTGTTTCTGCGTGCCAGAAAGCAAATAGGTATCTTTTACATGAAGAAAGTTATAAAGGTTATTGTAAACCATTACACCTGTCAAATTTTTTTTTTAAATGTCAAATATCTCTGAAACGGCTGGGTTGATGCATAGGATATTCTACATGTTTTTGACTCAGAGTTTTATGCTTTTTTCGAAAACCCTAAAATATATAGGGTGTTCCATTTATAATAAGCAAGTTGGTATCGACTTCCGGTATAACCGGAAGTGCTGGATGCTTGTAATTATTTTATTTGGATTGGCCACACTGCCGTTAGTAGCTCCTTAAATTTTTAAAATTTTCTGGTGCGCACTTTTCCCTATATCGATCGATGCAATTCCTGGTGAGACACCCTGTATTAACCAGCGAATATAAAAGATTTTTAAACTTCCACTATTTTTGTTTTTTAAAAACCAGAATGTTCGTGAGATTATTAGTGTGTGTTGCTATTTTTGTTTATTTCATGAGTTGTACATTATAATTTTTTTTTTACAGAGCCAATTTGAATCACTGGAACTTCATAAATTATTTGAGGTATATACGGACAAGATAAATCATGGATACTTCTCGTTGTTTTTAATCCTCCAAGCAGTATTAAGTATTACACATTTTCTACTATTAGTATGCGTAATTACTTATCAGGATAAGGTATGTTTTACAATGTACTCGGGGTTAGTACTGGAAATCAACAAGTATTTTTTTATTTTTAGGATGGTTTAACCATGGTGATACCAGATCTCATTTTATATTTATTGATGTTTGTTTTATCGTTATTTGGATTATATATAGTAGATAAAATAGTAGAAAAATACAGAAAATTGCAATATCTCTCTGTATGTGCATTTGTATTATTATTTTTTGTAAATGCATTCGTTCCATTCTACCACAGTATAAACTCCGATGGACACTATAGAACTGCGTATACTGAATATTTGATATTATCGTGTTATATTTTCTTCAGCATACATGATATATTAGTGTCTTCGATAATGGGACTTTTCGTTTCAATTTTTCACATTATGACTTTAATTTTAGTAACCTACGTGGGATCTGACATGCTCTGGCAAAAGGTTAGTATAAAATTAGTCTAACTTTATTTTCTATATTCTTTTTAACCGTCTATTAGAAGTACGTCGAGAAAGAAAAAAAGATATTGATCCAAACATTTGGTTATAATCCTAACAAGGTAGGATATATTCAATGAAAATATTTCCAAAATTGTAGCATTTCCGCATTTCCAGTTATACAGGAAGTTGACCCTAACTTTGTTATTTTATGGAATGTCCTTCTTTTATTTTTTTTTAATTCTATGAAAATTTTAAGGTCCTTTTGTTAAAGGTTCCACTATACCTAAAATTAATCTTTTCTGAGATATTTTTCCTAAAATTTTGGTAGAAAACTTGTATAACATAAAAATTAATAACTCAGTAAAAGTTAATGATGACGCCTTGAATTTTTTATAGGCGTAAGACAAGGTATTTGAGCTACCCATCATGTAAAAGAAGTATCAAAATTTCCAAAATAAAGTTTCCAAAATTAATGGCATCTGTCGACCATACAAAAGGAACACAAGTATTGTTTTTTAAATAGCGCCAAACCTAATTAAATACACCAGTTGAAAGAGAAAAAATGTTAATCTATCGATATAACATGTTCCTCTACACACTGCTATTTAAAAAAAATTACCGTTAATTGTTACTAAGAGATTAATTTTTATGTTATAAATTTTTAGATCAAAATTTTATAGCTCAGAAAATATTAAATTTATATGTAGGGAACCTTTAACGAAAGGACCTTTAAATTATCCGTAGAACATAAAAAAAATAAAATGGGGCAATTCTATTTAAAAGTAACAAAGTTATAGGGTCAACTTCCGGTATAAACAAAAATGCCATCATTTTGCAAATATTTTCATTGACTATATCATACCCCGTTAGAACTAAAACCAAATTTTCATATCAATATATTTTTTCTTCCTCGATACTTCTGATAGACTGTCCAAAAGAATCACCCTGTATATATATTTTTTGTTAAAAAATACTTGCTGTAATACAGAATCTTGAAATTGTGAAACTGAATGGAGAATGAGTCAAGGGACTCTTTCTCAATTCGTATTAACTCAATCGCAATTTTTCCATAAAACACACCCAAATAAATCATCTGTAATTTTTGTATTCAGTCTTACAACCATTTTCTTTACATAACCGTACAATTTCTACTTTCTTCTAGTTAGGTATATACAAATAAATTCTTAACAGCTGATTTATATACAATTTGTTTATGTTAAAATTTCTCAGGTAAATAAAAATGTGTGATATAACATGTCAGAATTAAAAGTACCATACAATCACTGTAATTTCAAAATACAGACCATCGGATAATTATTTTCTAGCTTCACAACGACTGCAAGACTATATTAGACGACGCTGTCAGGTATTGTGTTATATATTATGAATTATCCTTTTTCCGTGTTGAAGAAGGCACTTAATGGTTAATCCCTTATTTCCAATTAGAAATTTTGTCAACAATAATTTAATAAACACTAGAATCCGAGTAATCCAAGTAGTGTTGATAAAGTTTAAACATGCAGGGGATTAGAAAATCAGTCACATAGCCTCTTAACTGAAAGAAAAAGCTCGAGTGTGAAGTCACCAAAACCATTATTATCCAGAATGAAAAAATATAATTAGATAAGGGCAACAGAAAAACCATCAGAAAAAAATTCATTTCAACAGAAATTCTGCTACAAAAGTTTTAATATATTTAAACGATTTACGAGATGTTATATCAGGTTTTCCTCTTTTCATATAATACGACTTTTGTGAAACAGTTAAAAGATACTGGTACCAATGTTAATGATTTAGAAATTGATATTATTTCTGAGAACAAGTTACGCCTAAACACAAATGAAACGAATATGTTACTTTTTTCTACCAAGAAAAACACTTATGAGATCGTGAAATTATTAGGTAACTTTAGATAGTAGGTTATATTGGCATTCATGTAAGTATTAATAATCTATCAACAAAATATTCAAAAAAGTGTATGTAATTAGACATATCAAAAACAGCGTTAATATAAATGCCGCACTAATTGCATATCATGGATCATACAATGACATAATATGATTTGAAAAACTGGAGCTCATCCGACCAAAACCAAAGCACCTGATACTTATGAGTCATGATTACGAATATAACACGTGAAATCGAGTTAACATTTAGACACCACACCAGAGACAACAATTTACAAAAAGAATTAACTTCGCAATTGCTTCGTTCAACTCATAGTGTCTAAAGTATTTGCCAATTAAACTATTTAAAACAAAATTAAAAAACGTCTTTCTTTGTAACCGTCTAGAAAATTAATTGTTTTTGCTCAATTTTTTTAGTGGAAAATACATCTTCAGTGGTCTAGCTTGATAAAGTTATATAAGGGATCCGATTCCTTATGTCACTTTTGGTTGACAATAATATGGAAGGTACCTAATTAAGCACTCTAGACAGTAGCTTCTGACATCTGTCAGGTAAATTTGATAAATTTTGTTTACAAAATATTTCAAGTTAAAACGTGTGAGAGTAGTAAAAACGATTACAGAAAAATTATTGTACGCAACACACCCGGAAATTGTCTTTATTGGGCCGGCAGCTCGCCCAGTAAAGTATCACTTTTCTGTCGTGTTACGTAAATAACTATATACTTTTCCAGTGCCTGCTACAATATATTATATTTTAACTATGTGTAAATTTTGGTTAATATGTTGTTTGTCATGTAACTGTTTGATTGCTATGTCCCAATATTATTGATGTTGTGTGTTTATTTACACTTGTATTTGTGTTATTTATATTTTATGACGTGAGACCACCACAGTGTATTTTATTAAATTATTATTTTTATTATTATTATTAGTTCTAAGTGCACTTAATGATGATGAGGGTGATTATTAAACAAGAAAGAAATTTTAGAAAATCTTGCGAGGAATGGATTTTAGCTGGAAGTAACATAAATCAAAAAATCACTTTTAATCAAAGAAAACGAAGTTATTTGTTGGAGAAGAAGAAGGTCAATACAAAAGTTTCCTAGTGAAAATGTATTTCTTATTTGGATAGGATATGGTTACAAGAAAGATATACTGTTGGAAAGATGTGGTAGAATAAATATACGTATAAATATGCTCGTCAACCTCATCTAGAACGTTGGTCCAGTTAATTATAACTCAAATTGGTAGTGTTGGCCTGTGTAGAAGATGGTTTCTTTAATTAGCATTTCAATGAAATCGTACTGGTGACTACCACAAAAATATGAATGCAGATGTATTTGAGGATTATTTTGGATAAATGTTGGATGATATGGCTGCGTGGTTAAGCAGGAAGGACACTGGAATTTTTTCTAAAGTATAAATAATAATAATAATAATTTATTGGTCAACGGTAGATACATATTGTACTTATGACAAGTCAAAAAACTAGAGTAAAATCTAAAAAAAGGAAGAGAAAAATATATATATATATAAATAAATAAACAAAGATAACAATATTATGATAAATAACTAACAATACGTAGGTATTATATCACATACAAAAAAAAAAAATAATATATATATATATATATATATATATATATATATATATATATATATATATATATATATATATATATATATATATATATATATATATATCTATATTTATGAATGAAAATCTAAATTGTGTATTTATTCATAAACACATTTTATAAACGTTTCGGTGGCTGTTTTCCACCTTTTTCAATGCAATGACTTAAACGAAAAAATAATCCGATGTGGCACTTTATAGTTTACAATAATGCTACTTAATTAATAATTTGTGCGTATAGCGAGCACATCACTTTTTACTGTTTTACACTAACCGATGATGTTTTTGTGTTTACAACTGCTGTAAACACAATATATATAAGTCATAAACAAGTATTATGTAGCATTACATAATATACTACATTTACACATAGAAAAATTGTTAAAAGGAATTAAAAAATAACAAATAAATATAAATTAGAAATACATAGAATTAATTTCCATCAATAAAATCTGTTGTTAAATATGATTTGAACGAAACAACTACTCAGCGGGCAAATACCCCGACCTGCATTGGATTACACCTTCAAATCATGATAGATCGATAGCCAATATCATTTGTCAATTCCTAACCAGACCTAGACCGGTTTCGAACTTATTTGTTCTCCTCAGTATGCCATAGGTTATGGAACAGACAAATGATAGTGGCCAACCTGCTAGTCATATACTAACTAAGGTAAATTAAGTAGTGGTGAGAGGTATGAAACTTCTCGTATGGTCTAAATGCCACTATCCGACCGACATCATAGATGTCTCTGTGGCGGATAGCGACTTGCGAAGCAAGTACCGAGAGCGGCGACCTCTAGCCCAGGTGAACTAAACTACTGTTATTAATGTGATTTGAACGAAAGAATTGACAAATGATATTGGCTATCGATCTATCATGATTTGAAGGTGTAATTCAATGAAGGTCGGGATATTTGCCCGCTGAGTAGTTGTTTCATTCAAATCATATTTAATATTCATATTCAAATAATATTTAATAAAAGTATCCGAAATACCTGCTTTCCGAATAAGTCATATATATATGGGACATTTCGCGATTCATTGATAAAGTTGGGTTATCCATTCAACGCCAAGCATCGAAATTTGTCGGTTGTCATTTTATTTGGTATTGACGTAAAGATAGGACTTTTATACCTCGATCTCTGAAAAGAGTCCCGTAGTTGCATTAAAGTACCGGTGAAATCTTTATACCTCGATCTCTGAAAATAATTTCATCAGGTGCACGCGCAGTGACACCAGTGATGTTTTTATGCCTCGATCTCTGAAAAGAATCTCACTAGGTGCCCCGGGAGGTAATACATAAACCGTTCCGTCCGATACTTGTGATCATTATAACTAATTTGTGCAAGAAATAAGCTTGAAGTTGACTTGATAACCAATTACTCTAAGCTATCACTAGCTACCGAAAGTTAACTTCGAATATTTCCAGTCATTCACGCATATCTCTGGTTTAGTAAGTTTAAGAAAAAGTGTTGCAATTCAGACCCGAGTTAGTAAAACTGAACTGCTGTGCTATATAGTTAAACAAGTATCGGGATTCGGTGGTCATATTTATTTGGTATTGACGTAAATATAGGACTTTTATACCTCGATCTCTTAAAAGAGTCCCATCTCAGTCGTAGTTGCATTAAAGCGCCGGTGAAATCTTTATATCTCGATCTATGAAAAGAATCTCACTAGGTGCCCCGGGCTGTAATATACAAACCGCTCCGTTCGCAACATGTAATCAGGAAGCCCTAACAAGGAACATCAATAGCTAATCTAACACTCGCGATTAGACAGTCATATATACCGCCTGTTCCTGGACCGACCTGCATTTGTGTTTTGTTGACACTCCGCTACCGCTTACCACTGACCATACCTGTTGCATCGACCGCCTGCCGTAATTTCATCTTAAGCATTAGTGACTAGAGTCAATAACCGCTTGCTGTCAATACCAGTAGTAGTAGCTGCCGTAACTGTGCTTCGAATCACCGCTTGCTTGCTTTTGTAGATGCTGATACAAAACCTTTGATAGTAATACCGTAGTAGTAGTAGTTTCCTTACCTTAGCTGTGCTTGATATAACCGATCACCGTTTTTGCATTACATAACCTCTTGCTTGATTTTCTTTGGTACCTCACTTGTAATATTGGTTAATATTTACGTTTGCATCGTAATATAACTGTTGTGTATATATTTATTTTTTTTTATTCTCGTGTGAAGCAGTCTTAAATAAATAGAGTAAGCGAAGTTGCACTTCTGCCTTTTATTTAAAGCAAAAATATAAGTAAATCTGTTTATACACCGAAAGTTATTTTCAGCAGGTAAGATGAAGTTGTCCATTGTTACGCAAACGACAACCACACACACAGACCATTCCGTTTCTTCACTGAGTTATCTTAGCTTCTATCATACCGCTGATAGAAAGAAGTGGTGTTCCTACACTTTAAAACAGGAACTGGCGCTCGAGACCGTTACCGTAATAAAAGTTTCAAGTACCGTTACTGTACTGAAGGGTGTCAAAATTATACGTTACACACACACAAAATAAGCATTTTGATGGTAAGTACGTCACAATATAAGTCATGTATATCAGTCAGATTTTTTGGATAACGATACGAAAATAGTTAAATGGGAATATTAAAAAATATCCTCATATTACATTTTGTATGATATTCTCGCTATAAATATAACGGATAGCTCCACATATGTTATATATAATATGTGAAATGATCGAGAGATATTGGCATTATCAATCGATGCTATAATATGTCTGCATTTAATATTACCACAGCAGCTTGAATGAGATGAACTATTTCATCAGATTCGTCAACTGGTTCAGCACAAATCTTTAACATGTTTTCAGAAAAAGAACTCAAGTGGGTTGATTTCAGGAAATCCAGGAGGTCATGCAATTGATCCACGCCATCCAACGGTCAGGGAAATTTCTAACTTCCTTAACAACATGTGTTGATGGTCCAGCTTGTTAGTAAATGATTGATACGAACGTTTACGCAGTGGATAAGTAACGCATGAACACACTGCAACATGTCTGCATTTATTAAAACCAGTACTAATGTCATCATTCTCGTTTACTAGTTCAGCATAAATCTGCTATTTAGTGTCCCCAGAAACTGAGGTCAAATGATTTGATTTCAGATGTTCGGGAGGAGATACAATTGGTGCACGTCTTTTAATCCAACACCCACGGAAATATCTAACTTAAACGCCAATATATGCTAGTGCTCCATCTTCAAGGTATCATAAATTTAGAGCACAGAATTTAGAGTCTTGAGTGGGGTAACATAATCGATTAATAGCGGTAAACGCTACCCTAAAAATATCTAGATACTGAAGTAAAAATATTCGATGTGGTAACGTATCTTATACTTCCCTATTTTGAAAGATTCATGTATAGTGTGGCTTCAAACTGAGGAGTACTGACCCCATTCTCAGAACTTATGTCACTGATCTGATCCATTATTTTTTCTTCAGTATTTTTTTACACCAAAAAAACTGTCTGAAGGATATACCGTTTCCAAAATAAATTGGAAAATATTTTCAAAGTAGCATTTTCGATATTTCATAAAGAAATAATTATTTTATGAAACATCAAAATTGTTAACTTTTGTAAATGTATTTCCAAAATCAATTGCCCAATAAAGAAGAACCTTTTCATATAAAAGGTACTTAGTAGTATTATTTATTTCTAGATATCTTCAGAAGTTGTTTATCTGATATGCATTAATGGATTAGGAATCTATTTTCGATTTATGAATGAAATAGTAATAAGGAGAAGCTTCCTGGATAGAAGAGAATGCATTATGTCAACTTTCCAACTTCGACATGAAAAAGAACAAGAAGTGAGTATATTATTGTTAATTACTGTAAACATAATTTTCAGTGTTCCTAGACTGCACCGTTTCGGAAGAACACTGTATCTGCAATTCTAGTCGAAATGAAGTTAGTGATCTATCAGGACTGTTTATGAAATTTCCTATCAAAAAGGCATAACAAAACTTTCATTTTTTGAAGGAACAGATTTAGGGTGGTAGGTGAAATACATACCCGTACTTTTCTACTGCTTTATTGTTTGGACACCTCAAAAAGAGATTCATGGTTAAAAATTGCATAAAACTGATGATCTTACTAAATTTTATTGGGAACGATGACTTTCGAATTCTTATTTAAATGTCACAATGTTCCAGTCAGTATGAGCAAATTGCGATACCTAATAATTTTACAATATTTTATTATTAAGGTGCTGTTTTCATCAAGTGGCTGACATAAATCTGTAAATGCTGTTAAATTCTTTCTATTGATGGATGCATATTTAGTAGGTTAAATTACAATCAAAATTGATTTTAATTTGTAAGAAAAGTCACTAAATAAAATATTAAATTCGCATTTCGAATAATTAAAAAAATCGACGATGTTGCCTGTAACTTCTAAATCTCCATATTACGATTAAAAATAATTAAATAGTTCATTTTTGATTATTGTGAATAGAAGAAGGTTAAGAATGATTAGTGTTAAAACGCCACCTTAATGGTTGATCAATCTGAAATAATAATTTACTATTCAACAATCCTAACTTGGCACTTGAGCATGGATGCACAATTATTGTCTAAACGCCCCTCTTGCAGTGTAAAGCGGTTTGTTCGTCTCTGTCCCTCACTAGCGATATATCTTCTCTCTCTGCACGGCCAAGTGCCAAGCTAGGATCGTTGATAGTACCTGCTTGATTATTGATGTAAGAAAGGAAACAGGGGCATAAATTCGTTGAAATACCTTAAACTATAGAAAAAATCAGGCATTGGTGGGATCAATTTTTTCTGTTTGTCAATATACAGGGGTGAGAATTTGAAAACTTGCACTCGCCATATCTTTGGAAGTAATGAAGATATCAATAATCGTTCGGCAGGGTTTCGGTGATATGAAGGGGAAATTAGAATCTAATAGGTGATTCGCCCTAGCCCACCCCCTCAACCCCAACTATCCCAATTTGAAAATTTTAAATGACAACCCCTACTTCTGATACCTCATTGAGGCATGGTAGCCGAGTGGGTAAAGCGCTTATAGCTATTTCCTCGATATCAAATATCGATGGTTCGAATCCATCCCCGAGCTAGTTGAGAATTTTGTTTGTAATTTGTTTCGGATTAAGATGGGAGAGAACTGTCGATGACCTAGATGTGGTTCGGACTCCACATTAAACTATAGGGCCTCGTCTATCTTTACTCAACACAACATCCTAGGATTTTCTGGGACATACTTCGGTGACTTGAGAGAGGCGGTTAAGAAAACATTTTTTAAAAAAGTATATGAATAATGCTTGGCAATTGTACCAAAGAAGGTTTATTTTTGTCTGATAGTTTTCAGTTAATTCATGAACAAGTGATTTAAATTTTAAAGATAGGCACCTATTTCAGTGTATTTGTATTTCTGACACTGCTGTAAAGTTGGGCAAATAAATAATATTTGTTTATTTAACCCATGGACAGCACAAAAAATCAGTTTTCGGTCCCACATTTGATCATCAGAACAGTCGCGACAACTAATTGTTTTGCCCGAGAACAAAAAAACCTGTATTTCGACCGGCATGCGCCTACTCAAAAACTGTTTGCGTCAATGTAAACAAATCCTATACAGAATGTGGTAAGGAACTGAGATATCGGAATAAGTTGTAACGCACATTGTGTACCTTTTTTATTACATACTCCCAATTAGGCAGTGGTTCTATGATCACTATCCAAATTGATGGATTAACAGACGAGGACCGATAGAATGGCCTCCAAGATCACCAGATCTAACTCTATTTACGTTACAAGTCCGTAAGTGATATGTTACAGTACGAGTTAGATATTTACGGAGAAGACGACGCGTCGTCTTGTCCGCGACGCACGTGACGCAGGAGCCGAGTCTGGAATTTCTAAACGAGTACTGTAACAATCACTTAACGGATGTGTAACGTACAACATTTATATTTCATACTGTGCTTTTAATATTCCACGACTTAACTAAAGTTCTGTCACATTTTATTTCATATTGTGCATTGGATATTTCGTGATTTAATTAAAATCGCATTACCTGTTTGTGGTGCATAGCAATGGTATTTATGTATGTTTTATTTGTTGATTTATCTATTTGAATTTGTCATTTGAAATGTCGAAAATGGAAGCTTACCAAAACACGTTTTTAATAAAATTTTATATTGATATGTGTGGAAGTTGCGGTAAAACTAATTCTCACGAAATCTGCTGGAAGGTATTTCGTTTTAATTAAAAAGTTTTGACGTTTTATTTTGTTAATAAGAAAAGGGTCCGGTAAATTACCTAGCAATCTTTTACCGGCTCCGATACTGTAATAATAACGCACTTACCAAACTGATATTAACAACGTAAACAAGGATTTACCGTATAGTATGAAATAACGTGACATAAGGGATCGGTGGTCTTTACCATCCTTTATGTCACTTTTGGTTGACAAAACACTATCTGATAACAATTAAAAATGATCAATCCAGTCTTCTCTGAAAGTAATCGTTTGACATCTGTCTGCTGAATTTTATGACATTTGTTAAATTTAATGTTTTTTGAGACGTGCAAGAAAAAATTGTTTGCAATACACCCCGGAAAGTGTCTTTACTGGGCTCACTGGCTTTCAGGGTTCGCTTACCTAAGTGCCTATTATTGTGCGTTCCAATAAAAACCACTAGTAAATAACTATATTTTGAATTAATGGATTAGTGATATCAGTCTAATGGAGGATGTAAATTCCTTGACTCGGAAAAAATATTATCTTTGACAAACATGTGCAAATAAGTTTCCATGAAATAAGTAATACAGATTTTACGAGTTTTAAAACTTCGAATCATATTGACAAATAATTTTCTATTCTGTTTCCGTTTATAAATTTTTAATGTTTTATTTTCATGACGTGAAACGTTTTTTAAGAAAGTTAGGTAATAAGATGACAATCCTAATAAATTTATAGATTTTAAATAGTCTGAGAATATATTTGGTATTTACAAAACTTTCTACTTATACAAATATTAGCAAAATGAAATCTTATCAGTAAGTAAGAAATCAAAATGTTCTAATCACTCGATAAACTACATTGCTCATCGAGATTTTTTAGATAAACATGAAGTATTTCAATCAAAATATTGACTAATATACGTTATGTTAAGAAATTCAATGCCCAAATTATATAATGATACAATATGATGTAAAGCTAAATAAAAATATTTTCTATCACTTCTAGTTTTCGAATTTTAGTTTCCAAAAATGGTGACAAAAATATAGTTTTTTAATATGTTTCAAACTACTGTTAATAATTAAAGCTCGTATCTCGGCTGACATTGATGTAAAAATCAGGATCGGCATGGGAGGGTAGTACGAAATTATAAAAAATTCTTACCACATTTTATAGGTTATTGCTAATTCAACTGGAGGAGATTATACGTAGTAGTGGATGCATTACTGTCGATATTGCTACAGTTGTCTTTTTCTGGACAGCACTGAATTTATTGAGGGAAGTCTGATATTAAATTTGCGAACGTATCAGGGCCACACTGAACATAATATGTAGGCACTCCGATCACTAATATTAAATTGAATTGTTACATTATGATCAAACCCACATAAATAAAAATAGAAAACACATGCGTAGTAATTACAGACTTTCGTGACCATGACAGAGTAATATTGCACCTTTGACATTCGAGTTCCGTACCATTAAATGTTAACTCAGGGTAATAACAAATCCACGATTGTACCGTATGAATTGAAGGCAGTGGTCGCCACTGGCGGTTCTTCTATAGGGTCATTTGGTCAATGACCTTCCACATACAAATAAAAAAATAGAGCTATTCATTTTCTGAAGATTAGAAACATATAATATATATATTTTTAATATTCTTAAAAAATATATTAAAGTTTCTAGTTCATTCTATGCACAATACTATTCAAATATCTAGATCGCAGGATTTCATATCCCTCCGAGCACCGAGCCTCTACATTCATATTCATTACATTATTCATTTATAGAATTTAAAAATCTTGAGTCAATCCACAACTTGTCCTCAAAGCTAGCTACGGACCGAATTTACAACGAATTAAAGTGAAATAGACTTATGCGCGAATCGTCAGAAAGCAAAAGAGACAGAAAACACTGGCGGGGACAATGTCCCTAACACATTTTACGGAAACGGTAACGCACGAAGTTCAATAGTGAATAGACCAGTCTTAATGCTGACTAGGTACGCGTTGGTCGGTAAATTCTGTCGCGTTGTTTTTAATGTTTTTATTTGTGAACATTTTATTAGTAAATCTCTACTTGTCGTGAAATTAAGTAAAACAGTGTTTTTGGTGTTTACTATTAAATATTAGTGTTGTACAAAATATATTAAAACTGAAAGATGGACATAAGTTGGGTTATGAAGACCGAGTTAAATTCAAAGATGGTGGCCGTCCAAAAACCTAATATGACGATAAAGCATAAAAAATTCTTTTTGCTAATTTACATAGCTTTTTTTCATTCTCTGAAAAATCGCAAAAAGAGCAGCCGTGTTAGATAATGTTGTTAAGGTGAGATTACCTAAAGTGGCTCCAACACGATGGAATTTGAATACAAAGTGCATAGAGACTGTTTATACCTATCGAACAGAATTATTAGATTGTTTAGAAAAAATCATTGATAATGAATCAGAAAACAACACTCTAAACCAATCTATTGGTTTAAAAAACTACTTACGAAATGAACATTTTCTTTACTGGTTATTTTTTTTTTCATTTAGTTATGCCCCATTGTGATATATTGTTCAATCAATTACAAAAATGTAATATCGATGTCATAACAGTAAATAAGTGTATTGGCGTTTTTAATAGTAAAATTGAAGACATCAGAAATAAAATTTTGAATAACTATTTGGAGGAGACATCCATGCAGTCTGCCCAGAGATGTAAAACGGAAGAATCAAAAATGAGAATTTCATTAGAAGTTGGTGATATAATTTAATCTAAGATCAAAAACAGGTTTTGCTTCAGTAATCATTTAGCAGTGTCTCAGTTATTTCACGCAGATCGATTTAAAGATTATAAAAAAAGCTTTCCTCAAGATATGTTTAAATTAGTTAAAACGGAGTATCCAGTCATAAATCATTTGAAACTTAAAACTGACTTAGAAGTATTATATAGCCGAGAAGATTTTTCCAATAGTAAAGGTGCAGTTGCTTTGTTACAGCTTTTTATTAACAATAATTTGTGCAGTACTTTTTCTGAAAGTGTCAAACTGTTAAAAATCTTGTGTACTCTCCCCTATGACTACCGTCGAAAGTGAACGTTGTTTTTCCACCTTAAAAAGAATAAAGACATTTTTAAGAAATACCATGGGTCAGGAAAGGTTATCTTCTTTAGCTATGCTTATCATAGAAAGGGCATATATATAAAGAAGATAAAGGACTTTAATGAAAAAGTAATTGACTACTTTGCATCTCAAAAAAATCGGAGGATCGACTTGGAATTTAAATCACTTTAAAAGGTAGGTAATACAGTAAACTTTTCTAATTGACCTCCCTATCTCTTGACCCACGAACCACCACAGGTGGTCGCACTATATTTTACTAATTGTCGCGACAGTGTTTATCCTCCTAATATTCGACACATACTGAACTTACTGAAGTGATGAAGTTTGGGCTGGAGACCCACATAGGTACATGTAGGTACTGAAGGGGTTGCATAGTATTACGTATAACTAGAGATAGCAAAAATAATATTTAGGATTTGCAATATTTATTACTTTGCTAAATTTTGCTGTAAACATTAAGCCAGGACATAAATAATATTACATAAAATGACCAATTATCCTTCACTTGTCTCGAGGGTCAGGGACACTTTTTTTATTGTGTTGAAAAACATAAACATCTCAATAAACGTTTGCATGGATTTTCACTATGGTTTATATAATAAAACGTTTGTATTTAACGATGTTTGATCTTGTGTAGCAATAACTGATAGTGACCGATTTGTTTAACTGTAATTTTACAAAAGTATTAGAGAACTGCTTTTTTAAGATTTCAACTGATAATAAAATAGTTTACTAATAATTACGATGACATAGAAAATCACTGTATATCGCATCACAAGTATCGTGTAATTCAGAATACCTCTCTGGAAATGTCATCTGAGATACGGGCTCTAATAATAATGTAGTGAAAATTTGATGTGGTACCTGTGGTTAATTTAGGTGGCATGTTAAGAAAATTGTTGAAATAAAATAGGTACTTTTTGAAACACGTTTCTCTATAATATTTTTCATGTAAAAGATTTTTTCAATATTCACGTAAACTTTACTCCTTAAGTAGCTCCATAGAAAACAGTGCATCGGAGTTACATCCAACGATCTAGCTGGTAATTAGATATTCCCTTTTCTTCCTATATAACTGTTAGAGAAAGTGTCATTTAAGTAATTTCGAATATGTTCTGCGTAGTGTGGAAAAAATGAGGCTCGCAATCGTAAGTAAATTTCACTAGTTAAAGTGTTTTAAAAAAGTAAGGACACATAATACTGTCACCTACAATACCACACACACATTTACCTTCTGGAAGTGTTGCCTGTTTCAACTAAGAACTAAAAAATTCTTAGAGTACATATTTTGGTGGTACCACATTCATTAAAAGTACATGAAATAGTGTATTATTATATGCATGAATCCTTTTTGAATTTTTGTTAATAAACACAAAGAGAGCTGACGAACTGATGGACAAAAAAAGAAATATAAAATAGGTTCAGGCATGTTGAAAAATATATTTGCCAACCCCTGTTAATAGTTAATTATTGATGTCTGCTTATATTTTTAGGAACAACTAATGTCGAGTATTATTCCCAACAATATGATCAACAAAGTAAAGGAGAATTACATAGAGACAACAAAATATTTTATTACTAACAAAAAAATTACTCAAAAAGAATCCGTTCGAGTAAGTATCAAAACTTGATTTAAGAAATTACTGGTGTTTATTTAAATATAACATTTATTCGTTCTGCAATTGCAAAATCAACAATAAATTATGTTAATAAGTTATGACTTGAACATTCATCCAGATGTTTTATTTATACAGTGTGTTCCACTACTTATTTTTTATCGTATCCAAAAATAGTTTTCTGTGGGTAGCACGGTTCTGAAAGGTATTAGTACGGGAGCTGGCGACACTTTTCATTGTCCCATTTCATAAAACTTGATTTATCTTTTATTTTGTAATATTAATATCACTGATCAAGAAAATGAATTCCTGCCATCTCGTTGGCGGGACAACGATTGACAGCGGTATGCCAAATATGTTAAAAAAAAGTGCAAATGTTTTAAATAATAAAAGTTGAAACTTTTTTAGACTTTTTAATAACATTTAAATAAGACAAAAAATGACCTCCTGCCACTTTTTCGGTAGACCGATCTATTCCTGCCATAATTTTATTTATGTAAAAAAACAATTATCAATTGATATAAATCATAAAAGTTCAAAATTTTTTTATCATTTCATCAATAATTAAGATAACTAAAAAACATATCCTGCCAGTCATTTGATGGGACCTGGCTTCGGCAGGAGCTGGTAAAGTAGTAGGATCTACTAGTCTAGATCTGTGACATAAAAACAGAATAGGAAAAAAAATATCAATTAATGTGAATCATAAAAGTTCAAAATTTTTTTACCATTTCTTGAATAATTATTATAATTAAAAAACATATCCTGCCTGACATCTGATGGGACCTGGCTTCGGCAGGAGCTAGTAAAGTAGTAGGTTCTGTGACATAATAACAGAAAGGAATGTGTTTCAACGCGTAAGATTATTTTATATTTATTTTTGCACAATAAACATGTAATATTAAAAAGTTTATATCGTCGTCGATATATTCGTAAACAGTTTCTACAAAAGTGGATAAATCTTCGGTTTCAGAATCCTCACTATCGCTGGAATCACTGTCACGTTGAATATGCTCCATTGTATCATTGTCATCTTGTTCATTAGTTGCCATATCAGATTCTGTAAATTGATTATAAATAATTTGAATATTAGTGGCATTGTTTTATCTATTATTAATTACTCAGTAGAGAAAATATTATTATTACCTGCGTCGTCGGTTTCAGCAATTTTATCCATAATTATGTCGCTGACTGAAGTTGGTAACTGGTCACCCTCAAACCATAAGAACTTCAGCTTATTATTAGCTTCTTTCCATCCACAATCGGCAGGAGATAGCAACGTCGCGTGTTGGAAGTGTGCATTACACCACACACTGAAAATATAAATAGCCCTCAGAATTTGTTGTTGCAACTCCACTTTGCACGGGGGTAAAAAGTAGGTGTCGGGAATAACGAGAGGTACATAAATGTCAGCATGTTATATGAATTATTGGGTTCAGATTTGAGTCGTGCACTGCCAGCATTTCAAGCATTCACAGGATGCGACTTCAATCCAGCGTATTTTAAGAAAGGCAAGACGCGGCCTTTCACGATTCTACAAAACTCTCCACAATTTATTAATACATTTTCCAACATGCACAAGTATCCAGATATTGATAAAAATGATATTTTTGATACTCTGGAGAAATTCATTTGTGAACTGTACGGCTTTAAAACAATGAGCAACGTGAATGAAGTACGATTAGCAACGTTCATGAAAGCCTATAAATTCAAGGACACCCAGGAACAGCTCAAATTACAGTCGACAAGTTTTGATGGATCCGTATTACCCCCGTGCAAAATGGAGTTGCAACAACAAATTCTGAGGGCTATTTATATTTCCAGTGTGTGGTGTAATGCACACTTCCAACACGCGACGCACGTTGCTATCTCCTGCCGATTGTGGATGGAAAGAAGCTAATAATAAGCTGAAGTTCTTATGGTTTGAGGGTGACCAGTTACCAACTTCAATCAGTGACATAATTATGGATAAAATTACTGAAACCGACGACGCAGGTAATAATAATATTTTCTCTACTGAGTAATTAATAATAGATAAAACAATGCCACTAATATTCAAATTATTTATAATCAATTTACAGAATCTGATATGGCAACTAATGAACAAGATGACAATGATACAATGGAGCATATTCAATGTGACAGTGATTCCAGCGATAGTGAGGATTTTGAAACCGAAGATTTATCCACTTTTGTAGAAACTGTTTACAAATATATCGACGACGATATAAACTTTTTAATATTACATGTTTATTGTGCAAAAATAAATATAAAATAATCTTACGCGTTGAAACACATTCCTTTCTGTTATTATGTCACAGAACCTACTACTTTACTAGCTCCTGCCGAAGCCAGGTCCCATCAGATGTCAGGCAGGATATGTTTTTTAATTATAATAATTATTCAAGAAATGGTAAAAAAATTTTGAACTTTTATGATTCACATTAATTGATATTTTTTTTCCTATTCTGTTTTTATGTCACAGATCTAGACTAGTAGATCCTACTACTTTACCAGCTCCTGCCGAAGCCAGGTCCCATCAAATGACTGGCAGGATATGTTTTTTAATTATCTTAATTATTGATGAAATGATAAAAAAATTTTGAACTTTTATGATTTATATCAATTGATAATTTTTTTTTACATAAATAAAATTATGGCAGGAGTAGATCGGTCTACCGAAAAAGTGGCAGGAGGTCGTTTTATGTCTTATTTAAATGTTATTAAAAAATTGATGAAGTTTCAACTTTTATTATTTTCAACAATTAAACTTTTTTTTTAACATAATTACCATATCACGGTCAATCAGTGTCCCGTTGGTACTCCTGCAGGAATCGATTTTAGGTTTTTATAGCTTCGATATGATACAAATAAAGTAAAAATGATCGTTATGAAATCTTACAAAATTTAGTGTCGCCAGCTCCCGGATTATATATCCTCTCTTATAGATTGAAATCCAAAAGCTTAGTCTATTACAGTTAAAAAATAACTTTCAGAATTCATATGACTTAAAAGAAATCTATTATGAATAGTTGTTTGGAATCATATCTACACTGTGTCCATGGATTGTTGTCGGATAGGTATAAATGGAAACATATTTTTGAATTGGATACAGTGATGCCAGATTTAAGGAATTTTTCCCTAGATTTAGGTTTGTTTTTCAAATCGAGAAATAGGAAATTTACAGGAACTTTTAAAATTTTAGAAAATTTTAGGTATTTTCTCTTTATACCAATCTAGGAGGAAAATCTAGGGATTTTTTTAAAGCCCGCCTAGGTATTTTCAGTGGGAAAAAATCCTCAGAACTGGCATCACTAGTTAGATGTTCGTATCTGGGAACTATCCCTGCTTGGTCTGAAACTAAGATTATAGTAAAATTAATGAATTGGTGAATTAGCAAACCACCCTTATCTTCAATTCAATACTATCTTTTTATTCTAAGCGACTTTTTCTTATGCTATTTTTATGTATCCATGAAAATAAGGGTACTTTGCTCTTGCCAATTTTTTGCAATTTACCGATAAATCACCTTGTATATGACCGATTTCAATAATTTTGAGTAGTAGTAGGTAGTAGTAGTAATTTATTGAAATAGGAATTTCCTAATATACAGACAATGTTTAGACACTTTTACAACATAGTAATAGTAGTGGAAAAATATTACAAAGTAATGTAGAACATACAATAAGCACAAGTATATGCACACATACACATATACATGTATACACATATATACACATACATATAATCGTCTACATGAGTTTCTAACACTAAATAACTTAAATAGAATTTAAACACAATTTAAATAGAATTTAAATAGAATTTAAATAGAATTTAAATAGAATTTCATAAAAGTTTAACACATTACAAATTATTTATGTATTCTAATAGTCTCCTCTTAAATATATAGAGTGAGTGACTAGATTTTATTATCAACGGAAGGTTATTAAATTGGTCGATGGTCTTAAAAATTAACGTGGTCATAACCATATTAGTATTAGTTCGATTTAAGTGCAAATTGTTTCTATTTCGAGTGAAATATTGATAAATTTCGCTGTTGTACACTATAAATTCATTAAAATATGCAGATTGTAAATTATTAAATACTTTAAAAATGAAAATCATGCTACTAAAAAATAAACGATTAGAAACTGATAACCACTGCAAAGATGACAACATATGTAAGATTGGTATATATCTGTTATATTTTAAAATTATTTTCATTCCTCTATTTTGAAATACTTGTAGCTTGGATATTTTATTAAGATCAAAGAGATAAAGTACTGAAGCACAATAGTCAAAATGCGGTTTAATAATTGTATTATATACTGTAATTTTAGCATATGTTGATAATTCATTTGCAATTCTGGAAAATAATATAATTTTTTAACATTTATTTTACAAATATATTCAAAATGACTACTGAAACTTAATGTGTTCTCCAACATAAATCCTAAATATTTTATTTCTGTTACAAATTCAATAGGTGTATTATCAATAAACAGAGCAAGTGATCTGAGATCAATGTTATTATATTTATATTTTGTTGTAAAAATGATTGCTTTAGTCTTGGTAATATTAAGTTTTAATATTTAGTTTTAAGGTATAGATCAACTTTATCAAGAACATTATTCATCTCATTAACTGCATCGATGACATTCTGACTACTACACATAACCAATGTATCATCAGAAAAAAAATAATAAATTCAGTCAACAAACAAATTTATATCGTTGATACAAATAAATAAAAAAATATATAAAAAATAAATAAAAATAATAAATAGCAATGGTCCCAGAACACTTCCCTGTAATACCACAAAATTATTTATCCTATCCTCTGAGAGATAATTTTCAATTTTTGCTTTTTTGGGATTTAATTTAGTTAAGTTAATTGAACTGCTGTTTCACAAGAAAATTTACACCGAAAACCTGATTGATTGTCTATTAGAATACCATTGCCTTCAAAATGTGCTAATAATTGATTATAAATAGCTAATTTTTTCACAAGGGGATAGTGTATTAATGGGCCTAAATTCACATGCTTTTATTGTGTTACTTATTTTCGGAATGGGATGGATACTACTAGGTTTTAATTAACTTGGAAACGTACCATATGTTAAAGAAGTGTTAATAAAATTTAACATACCATGGACCAACCGAACTATAGTTTCTTTCAGTATTTTTGAATTTAAAACATCATTTATATCAAATTTATTAAATAAGAAATTGATCAATTCGATAAGATGACCCATATTTAATAGTTTAAATTTAGATATCTTAGCATATAAATTACAATTAGTGCTGTACCATTCAATGATATCAATGCTTAGAATTATTTGATCTATACTATCAATGAAATAATTATTAAAGTTTTTGGCTAAATGTTTATTATCCCGTATCAGGATCAACTGACCATTGAGTTTTAAATTGTATGCAGTTAATACTAGCATTTCCACTATTATTTATAATTTTGTTTAGTACTTGCCACATTGATTTTGGATCATTTTTATTTCTTTCAATAACATCATAATAATATTTCGTCTTTTTTTGTTTTTACAAATTTACTATTTCATTTCTGATCTTTTTGTAATTTATCCAATATACATTATTTTCATGAATGGCTGAATTTATAAAGGCAATATATGTTCTATCTCCATCTTTAGCTTTACAGTATACTTCAAAATCAAACCAGGGTAATCTGTTTTTTGAATAATAAGTTCCAATAGAAGCGATGGCATTAATAATGTTGTTAAAGTTTATCAAGATTTCATTATAAATAAAATTTATATCTACTGAACACAATGACCAATTACACATAATCAAATTCAAATTTATATTTTCAATGTTTTCCTCATTAACGTTACAATAAGTTTTACATACTTCAATCTCTGATTCAGTTTTAGAAACACAATTTCGGATAATTATGGAATGATCGGTTATTTTAGGGCAATCATGAACAGTCGCAGGAGGGATAGTGCAAAGACTATGAACATCCAACTCGAAAATATCTTTTCATATACATGTATTTCGACAACAATCCATGAACGCACAATGTATATCATATATATATATATATATATATATATATATATATATATATATATATATATATATATATATATATATATATATATATATATATATATATATATATATATATATATATATATATATATATATATCGTCATTTCGCGTTTACTTTTTTTTTCCTATAACACTTTTCTTTTTGTAGCAATTCACTACTTGATGAACATGATAACGTAACAATTTTGTTTGCCGACATTGTGCATTATACAGAAATGACAATTAAATTAAATATAGCAGAACTTTTGGAAACATTAAACGACTTATTTGGATGGTTCGATGAGGCTTCTGAGGTATGATATACTTTATTGTTTCCAGAGTTGAATTATATAATGATAATATATGTTTCACTAATTCCATTAGACTTAACTACGTTATTTGAGTATTACCGCAGACAACTGTGGCAGGTACTCTTCATTATTTCAAAAAGGTACTTGTATGTTTAATTAATTTAATCGGGAATCGATATTTTTTTATTCGAAATCGATTGCTTTTTCGAAGGTTCGAGAAAGAAAATCTCTATTGCAACAATATTCTAAATATACTAATTAGAATATAAATGCAATATTATTTTTAAATTTTGAGATTTGAGATTTGGGACATTTCTCAAACAATCGAATAATGTTTGTAGCTCTTGTTTGTAAATATGAATGTACTAATTCTCATTTTATATTGCACACTGGAAAACACAAAAAAGTGTAATTTTTCATAGAGCACAATACAAAATCAAATCAAAAATATTTATTTTACAATTAAAATGAACAGAGTATATGTCCCTCGCCGGACAACCGGTCCGTTGTCGCCTATATCCCCACGTATGAGAACGACGGGGCAGTTGTTAGGTCGGGCGGAGCGGGACCGGACAATAAACAATAAATACAATACCTAAACTAAATAGTTTAAATTGTATAATAACATTAATGAATAGAATTAGTGACGCATGCAAAAGCAGACGTCGCTAACAAAAATACTTTAAAATAATACTGGAAAAATGAGGTATAGTGTGAATTGTGTATATAAATTTTGAATTTAGGTATACAACGGCGAGCCAAATTGCCACAGTAAAAAAGCTCATCTCCAAACAATACTGAGATAGAGAGCGGGAATGTCTAACTCCGCTTATTTTCACGTAGAAAAATATTCTTGTATATTTATAACGTTCCCCAATTTACTGATGATTTTCTTATAATTTGAAAAAAAAATTGAATGGAATTTGGAAGACAAAAATAAACAAAAAGAAAGGAAGACAAAGGTGAACATTTTGGTACCCTATTTATAAAAGGGATTATGGGGCCTAAAGTGGTTGTCGAAATATTGGTAACATCTGGTATGGTAATTTGTGTTTTATCCGAAAAGGCGCGTTATACTCCCTTATTTGAGTGATGTTGGTGGTTAGCGGACTACCAGAGAGTTTAAATTCATTAGGAACTATCTCTGATATAGTCCACTATGGGTACAATGTCGTTGCAAATTTGGCGTAATTCCCTTAAGGGGGTGTATCTTGTTAAGTTACTTATTAGATGTAGAAATTTGTTTTCTAAAACTTCCAATTTGTGTAACGTCGTCGCGCTCGTGGAACACCAGGCCGGCACAGCATACGTTAGGGCCGGTCTCACTATCATAGTATAAATCAAATTTTTGTTATCCCTGTTTAGTCTGCCATTCCCGCCATCAGGGGGTATATACTCCTGGACACGGAATAGACTTTACGTATCGTCTCGTTTACATGTTTTCCGAAATATAGTCCTTTATCCAAAGTTACGCCAAAAATCTTACTTCCTATTTCGTCACAATTTGACTACCCCCACGAAATAGGTATAATAATTTTATTATTGGTAAATTTTCTAGTAAAAACAATAGCCTCCGACTTGGCGACATTTACCTTCACCTTCCACTTGGCGTAGTAGTTTGACGCCCGTCCATATGCTCCTTTAGCAACTGCCCAGCAGCTGGGTTAAGTGGCCCGAAAAGTCGTACCGATACAGTTTATAAATAATACCGAGTAACCAGACGGTATCGAAGGCCTTCCCAATATCCAGGAGCACCATGGCGGTGCTCTTATCGAAACTGTACTGTCTCTTTACATCATTGACAATCCTGACGATCTGATGAGTCGTGCTGCGTCCCTTCTTGAATCCGAACTGAAAATCGTCATCGATTTCAAGATCGTATATGACCGTATATTTGCGAAACAGTGTTTTTAATTCAGCCGTGATCTTCGTTGTTTGGGTAATTTTGATTGTGAATTGATTCAAATTGGTCAGCTAAAACGTTGGCTTTTTGCACGTCTTGTATGAACGTCGTTTGGCGGCCGTTTGCGTTGTTTTGTAACAGGGATGAAGTGATCTGTCTTGTGTTTTTAAGACGCTTCGTCATGTTGCACAACGAACCATCTCGCGGATAGAGCTAGTGTAATTTTTCACCCTATTTCCGATTCTTTTCAATGTTGATGGAATTCCGAATCAACGTTTGCAGCCTGCTCATCTCCACCTTGGCCACCATATCTCTGTTTCGTTGCCAAAGCCGTCTCAGCCTGTTTTTGTCGCGTATCATTTGTCTGACCACGTCGTCAAGTTGTTCCTTGTACGGGTCTATGGTTATCATTACGGCAACACCCCGTTTGGCCTCCTGAGGTATACGCGTGAATGCGTCCACGGCATTTTCCAGTTCACCGGCATTGTTTATGTTGCTATTTGCTACAAACGTGCGAGTACCACTTACCCCTAACTTAGCGAACGATATTAAATACCTAAGTATACCTTAAATACTAGACTAAATGACAATGAAAAAACATTCAGAAAATCAATCGGTGATTAACCAGTGATAGAACTAATCTATAATTCTTGCTGAAATAATTATTTTGACAACGTATACACACCGCTTTTTAGCACAAGAAAACTGGTAAAAATGACGTACAGGAAATATTTACTAACGATTTAAATCGTCCTAATTTATTAAAAACTATCTACCAGTTAGCTTATCGGTCAGCCTATTGGATGTGACCACTACCAAGACAAAATTTATAACTGGAAATTGCAGGATTACTAACTTTACTTAGATAATCCTTCAATTTTTTATCTTTATCTCTAGGAAATACTAGTAATAGTCGTTATATTATTATCAAAATTATCGCTACGTCATATCATTATTGATAATTGCTATAATAGCCGCATTAGAGCTTTGCGATTAAATCAAATACCCAGACCATAGGCGCCCATGGGGGGACAGTTGCCCTTCTCCAGCTTTTGATGGTTTTTAATAAAACTAAGGAATAAGAATAAATATATAGTAGAAATTGAAATTTTCTTGAAATAATTAGAAAAAAATAAATTAATTAAACAAAAAGAGAGAAATAATATGAGCCTTCTTATTTCAGTGTTCATTTTTATTTCTCAGTTAAGAAAAAAAAACATTTATTTCTGAATTAATTCGTTTTCAATAAATATTTTTCTTTGCTTCGAGATTGAGTTTGCCTTTTGCCTAACACGTACTGCGTTTTAGGGCCGTACCATATTTAAACCGACTGTATTTTTCATATTTTTGCTGCATAAAAAACATTTGCATTCTGAATTTTTAGAGACGACTGCTGTACTCTTCGCATTTTTTTTTTAAATAAAAGTGATGGCCAGATAAACGGACTAGCGGATGAACAGGCATACAGCAGGATAGACCGAGAGATTTTGGAAATACTTCAGAACTCGATGTGTAACAAAATGATAGAAAAATGTTTGCTCTTAATATTAACGATTTTGGAAACGTACCTAGCAAATACAATATACTCCTCGTTTTAGGGAAAGCATAATAATACGTCGCGTGTCGTCGCATGTTTCGAGGTTAGTATTCGCGGGACGTACTTATTATCTATTTTTTCATAGTTATATTAATTTTGAATAGTGGTATCATAACCATACCATGGCATTATGCAGTTTTTGACAAGTGAATGTAAATAAACTGCTGGCCAAACGAAATTAATTTTCATATGTAATTTTGAAGAAGAATATCTTCAAAACGAGAGGGGATATCGAGATGCAGTCGTGAACATTTTCTTGCAAATTTCATCAAAAATAATCTGGCTTAAAGATGACATTAAACTATGATAGAAGACGTTTTATACCTTGTGAAAATTGAAACCCTTATAATTTTTTTAATATTTCATTGGTTCCGAAAATGTAAAAAAACAGTTGTAGGTTTTTATTTGTCATATTATGATGATCTATGGACTGATGGGTATTTTTGATATATTTGATATTTCTAGAGATAGTTTTTTTTTTTTTCGGAAAATGAGTCACACTTACACATTTACCTATCACTATTCAGTAAGTAGTTCAAACAAAGGTTTTTTACTCGAATTCGATTCAGCAAACATATAAATTGAAGCAAAAATAACAGCTTTAAAATATCGATTATTTTGTAATTTTAGATTTACTCCTACATGGTGCTCACTTACCTCAATTAAATTTCAATAGTGTGCCTTGAAATGTTTCATTACAATTTTTTAATAATTAATTATCAGCGTCCTTCGATACTGTCAATAATAATTCATGTCATATATTTTAATAATTTCTTCTTATTAACATTGACATTTTTGTAACTAAATTAGATATTTCAAATGTCAAACTGCCAAATTTATCCTAACCCCATTTTATGAGGCCAAATGTTTAAACTATTTCAATTTACATCAGCTTTATTTAAGTACTTGAAAAATATATTTTATTCGCTTGATATAGTAGACATGATTTAATATTTTATCAAGAATATATTTTCATATAGTCAAGTACAAAAAAAGTTTGGCCAAGCTGGCCAATTTTGCTCATCACCGAATTTTTCATTGTCTTCGGCCTTAGAACATGTGTACCAAATTTGAAAGCTGTATCTCAAAAACTGTGGCTGCTATCGCGATACTACAGACATGCGGACTGATTTTTTTTTTTTATAAAGTTATGTTTTTTTCATTATAATTCGTCGAGATTCATCCAGAAATGCAATAAAATTTTTTTATTTTTTTTCCTAAATTGTAGTACATCATGGAACTATTTAGTATGTTCATAAAAGTATTTGTGCTATATATCAGCCATATGCGAATTAGTTCCGAAATTAAGATAATAATTCACACAAAAAAAAAGTTTCGGGTCTGGGGATCAGACCATGTTTACTAAATGTGTTCGGGGTCGCTGAATCCAAATCCGAGGTCCGTTTTTTTTAATAATAATAATAATAATATGCTTTATTTGCCCAACAGGCAACACCCAATTACAGGACAATTTAAATTACTCTTAAATACTACGAAACATTTTATAATATTTAGTAACAAATCTTTTTATTCAACATACAGTACAATAGATGTTATTAAAATAACTGAAAATTAAATTTAAAAAAAAGATAGTGTGATAGTAATAGTTAAGAAAACCAAAATAAGAACTAATTATTGAAAAAAAATAATATAAATAACAATCAGTAAAAGGAATAGTAAGCTAAAATTATGTACTAAAAGTTTGCTTAGCATATTTTGTGTGCAAAGGTTTATATCACAATGTTGACTTAATTTTTTAAAATAATGGCACATACAATGTATTGGTGATTTTAGTAACATTATTGATGTTGGCTCGTTTAGTGTAAAATGTGAGATTTTGTCGAGACTGCATTCTTGGAGTGAAAAAATTAATTTGTGAAATAATATGAGGACAGTCAATTTTATTATGTAATAATTTGTATAGAAAAAGTAGCATATAACAAATTCGCCGGTACTCTAAACTTTCAAAATGAAATGTGCTTAGAAGATAATTATTATCTATACCCCTCTCAGGATATATTCCTGTGTCTCAAAATGATAAAAATTTTAAAAATTTTCCTTGAACTTGCTTTAACGCGCCTTTATGAACTAGATAGTAAGGGTTCCAGATTATGGAATCGTCATCAAGTTTTGATCGTACATAAGAATAATATTTGTTTAAACAATTTAAATGAGTAAATGATTTACTATTTCTTATGATAAATCCTAACATTTTGATTGCCTCTTTAGATTTGATATGTATATGTTCGACGAAACTCGGTTCAGAAGCAAAATATATACCTAAATCTTTAATTGTTTTTATGCGCTCTTAAACAGTGTCGTTAATACTGTAGTTGTAGTTAAAGCAATTTTTCTTTCTTGTGTAACACACTACTTTACATTTAGCAGCATTGATACAAACTTTGTTCAAGTCGCACCACTTGTTGACGATATTAAGGTTTTTTTGAAGATATATACAATCGCTTACAGAATTTATGCTCTTAAATATTTTTAAATTATATGTAAAGATTAATTTGTCGCACTTTAATTCAGTGCATAAATCGTCTATAAATAATAAAAATAGTAAAGGCCCAAGGTTGGAACCTTGTGGCACTCCGGAAGTGGTTAAATATATTGACGATTTATATCCGTTGTAGAATATAAATTGTTGTCTACCTGTTAGATATGATTTAAAGTAATTTAATAGATTTAAATTAAATCCATACCGTGCTAATTTCTGTAAGAGTAATTGATGGTCGATGCGATTGAAGGCTTTGGTAAAATCGGTATACAAAGCGTCTACCTGTCTAGAATATTAAAAACTGTTTGAATATTACTAAGTTCGTAGTAGTTGATCTGTTAGATACAAAGCCATGCTGGTCTACTGACAATATGTTTTTAGTGGACATATAGATGTGATTGTATAAAATTATTTCAAGAAATTTAGCAAAATTACACAAAGGAGAAATTTGTAATTGCTTATATTTGACGTATCGCCTGCTTTAAAAATCTGAAACGCCTTTGCCACCTTCCATCGGATGGGAAAAATTGATGTTTTTATTGAACTATTATTAAACAGAATAAAAGCGGTGTTAAAAATGCATTGGCACACTCTTTCACCAAAAAGGCTTGGGCCGGAGATAATTTTGTTCTTTAACTTTCTTATAGCATCTTGAATTTCTAACATCGAGATGTTTGTAATACTGAAAAGTTCAAAGTTATTATTGCCTATAGGTACGTGATTGTCTTGTTTATCACATGGAACGGTATATACTGAACTAAAAAACTCTGCAAATATGTTTACAATATTTTGTATTATCGTAGTTATAATCCTTATATGACATTTTACCAAGTATTCGTGTTAGTTGCCGTTTTGATTGTGCAAATGACCAAAATATCTTTGAATCCGATGATATTGAGGACTGAATATTAGAGAGGTACCTTTGATATTCTAAATCTGTCTGTTGTTTTATTAAAGTTCTAAGTCTTTTAAACTGTTCTAAATGGTAATAATAGTTTGTTTTTTTGTACTAACGGAAATGCTTATCTTTTTGTTTAATATTATTTATTATTTCTCTAGTGTACCATTTTGGATGTCCTTTTATAAAATTTAATTTGAGGTACATACTGTACAATTTAATGTAAAATGCTTTAACGGCTAAATTAACATCCGAACAATTTTGTAAATAGTACTAATTCGTTTCTAAAAGAACATTGTATAGGGTTCGATAATTAGCTGTCTTAAAGTTATAGGCTTTTTGATCATTAGCAGATGAAAGTTTGTTCATTTTGGGGGAAGAAGTATTTTAACGAAAAGAGCTGGGTGAAAAGTGTCCTCATGTATTAATGGCGCATTATCTCGATCAATCTCACATGTTACGTTTGAGAAAAAAAGATCAAGTAAACGACCTAAATTGTTAAATATTCCGTTATGTTGTTGTATATCAAAGAAGTTTGCAAAATTGGTAATTAGATTGGTTTTCTTATCATTACTATCATTGTGAACATAGTGGGATATATTAAAATCTCCGAAAACAAGTATTTTTGTATCTAAAATAAAATCTATTTGTTCCAGTGCTTCAAGAAATAATTCATATAGGTCTATGTTAGTATTAGGTTTAACCCTATCACGGCAGGGCTTTGCCATAACTTCAAAAAAACCAATAATGTAGGCTTTTCAGCACTATTAAACGCATATAACCCTGTGACTCAAACTTTATACACAAAACCCAAGCTGTTAACCCCGAAAACCCATAACCCCACCACCTATAACCCTATAACCTGAAGCCCAATAACCATGTAACAGAAATAATTACACTCAACCTCTGATATCCCGACATGTCAGGGCTGATGATTCCTGCATTTTTCATACTGTGGACGTTTCGTATTCCCTAAAAAGTTTCGTGTCACGTCTTTGAAACTGAGCGAGGCTGCTTTCTCAAGTCAATTCATTTTACTAGTGAAATTAATATCTCTGAACATTGTGTGAATCTGTGGTCCATTAAATACTCATTCTCTCAATTTTGCCTCAGAGAGTTTCGGGAATTTCGATTGGAAATCTTGAAAACTGTGACCTGTCTTATCCAAAGCTTTAACGAATTGTTTCAGGAGGCCAAGCTTTTTGTACAGAGGAGGAAAAGAATTTTTTATATATCCACTAGAGACGCATAAATGATGTTACGTGAACCAGGGGCTAACGATGAGCTTACTGGTCATTCTTTTTTTTTTTTTTTGTAAAGCTACGCTCGATCTCTACTATCTCACAAGCACAAATAGTAAGGATGTTTGGTGAATCCGCACTGTTATCCGAGTAACATTGTTATGATTTTGAAATCTGCCATGAATGCTTCTTGTAGTCAAAGTTCAATACAAGAACTTGCATGTTATCATATTTCTCTTGCATAACAGTTGAGTGTGCTATTGGCACTGGAGCATAAACATTTGTGTTGTGGAGTAATAATTTCTTAATACTTAGTTTAGAAGAGAATATGAAGTCGCCAATCAATAGCTTCACATGAATTCGCTTTCAATTAATTCATAAGACCTTCTATATTAGTGCAAAATACTAGGGATAAATCTTGATCCTTCTAGCAGAATTTTCGGTACTTTAAGTCTCAGTTACGATAGAAAGAAACTTTGGTTTTCAGTTGTAAAAGATTGTTCACTTTGAGGAATGAAGCTAAGAGCTCAGAACCATCTTTTGGTAAACCTAAGTCTCGAACAAGATCATTCAACTCCGACTATGAGACCAATGACGGGACTGCTGGATTTTTGTCGTTTGTTTAATGAAAAGAATGAAGATGCAGGGTTATTGGGTTATGGAGTTTAATAGCATAGGTTTAGTGAATCATCAGCCCTAACAAGTAGTGATATCAGAGGTTGAGTGTAATTATTTCTGTTACATGGTTACTGGGCTTCAGTTTATAGGGTTATGGGGTGGTGAGGTTATAGGTTTTCGGAGTTAACAGCTTGGGTTTTGTGTTTAAAGTTGAACTTTACAGTGTTATATACGTTTAATAGTGCTGAAAAGCATAAATTATTGGTTTCTTTGAGGTTATGGCAAAGCCCTGACGTGATGGGGTTAAACGGATCCCGGATTCGGATTCAGCGACCCCGAAAACATATAAGAAACATAATCTAATCCCCAGACCCGAAAAATTTTTTTTTTGTGTGGCTGTGAATTTTTTTGTACTGAGTAAAAATTGGAATTGGAATAATAGTTAAACCCAATTAATTCGTCAGTACTGTGCCCAAGATTGTTTAATCAGAACCTTCATGTACTGTACAAAATCTATTTAAAACATTTTTGAGATTTTATATTGTGAATTTGTGACATATGTATGTATATGTAGCGTTATTGTAAAGACGAGTGAGTTATTATTTATTTTTATCCTCACGAATTTAATAGGCAGTTAATTTTTATAACTTTTTATTTATTTTTAGAAATTTGGGGTCATTCGAATTAAATTTCTCGGTGACTGTTATTACTGCGTTGCTGGATTACCTCCATACCCTGCTCCAAACCATGCAGAAGCATGCGTAGACCTTGGATTATCAATGATATCAATAATAGCTAGTATTAGGTGAGTTATGAAGTACCTATGATATTAATTATTTGGCAAAAATTAATGAAATCGTGTTGATTATTTTAAAAATACGACATTAGTCATTTTATGGCATATATAAATCTATAAACATAAATTGTTTATCTCATGTTTATCTCCTTATTTAATCCTTCAGTTCCTGTATATGGGATTCCCATTTACAATAAAAAACAATAATCTTCGTACTACCTTTAAATTCTTCCTTATTTGTAACAAATACTTACGTGAAGCAAAGATTATATACACCATATAATCTTTGCGTGTTGTAAACAATATTATAAATGCCACTAGTACAGAGTGATATTTTGTTATAATCCATGGTATATTACATGATTATAATATGTCGAAAATATATAAAAAAATTAATTAGCAAAATTGTCGGCTCGGTGCGGTGGTAGTGTGAAGGACAGTGGGGCGTGCTTCCACCCAAACCGCCCGAGTCTAAAACCGGATATGACCAAATCGATGAGGTATAGTGGATGAGAGGACCTGCTAGCGTCACCATCTTTCGAAAGAGATGTAAAACTGTGGGTTCTGTGTAGCTGCCATATGAGCACGTAAAAGGTCCCTACATCACGACATTGTGGTTTTCAGCAAAATTTCTTGATTAGGGGTGCTAGTGCTTACACAAATACTGATAAGTAAAACCTGAATCCGAATATTAAATTTCAGGGACGGATGTACTCGCAAAAGGAATTATCGCATATTTTAATTCAAAATAAAGCGGTATAAATTTTAGTTAATTTAACTTTTGATGTTCTCATAAAACGAATCCATCTTTTTTATACGTCAACAACTAAATAACGCAGTCCCTACTACAACAAAGGAAACAAATAAACAGATAAAAAGAAATAATTATTTTAGTTATACAGCACATGTACTAAAAATTATTATATCTTTAACTTATATATGTAGCGATAAATGACGTCAATTAATTAGGTGGTTACAATATACTGTTATATCTACGTAAAAGTCGTCTCTGGAATTTATCGCTACCTCCCGATTTCTACACTAAAGCACAAAATAATCTCAATTTAAGAAACAAGCAGATGTAGAAAATAAAAGAGGACGTTTTTATTTATGTCAAGTTAAGAGTACGTTTTCACCAAGTGTCCAAGTTAAATCTGTAAATTGCTGTTAAAATCATTCTGTTAGTAATATTAAAAAAACATAACAAATAATTCATCCTAAATGTCATATAGATCTAATATATAAAATTACAGGCAATACTGATGCGTGTTTTTTTTATTAATAAGAAATAACGAATACTTAGTTTCATAAAATGACACCAAATAAAACATACGTATTTCTTATTAATAAAAAATAATACGCTTCAGTATTGAATGTAATTTTATATATTTTTTTTATATACTAAATCCTTATTGTATTTAAGATTAATTATTTGTTTTAATTTTTTGTTCTCATCAATAGATACATTTTAACAGCGATTTAAAGTTTAATGTTGGTAATCCCGGCAACGAGGGCGTGCTACCACAATCTTTAATGCTATTCCATCCCCACCTACTTTACGTCCGGTCTAAAGTATAATACAAGTCTAATCTAATTCCAGTAGTCAACCGTTGAACGCTGCGAGTATAGTATGTATACATTTTAAATACGAGAATATTATCGTGGAATATTTTGAAAACGTCGTATCCACTTCCCTATCTAAGAGTTACTGTAGAATAATGGATAAAGGATTTCCCGGAGTTAGAGTTTATTCGCACTGAACTTCGGTGCAATATTTGTGAGAAAATACTGTCATGGACAGTGATTACAGGTTTGCAACTGAACATCAAAAAACACATGTGAGTGGTAGTAATCAAGGCCGTCCCTAGCTATTGTGTCGCAGGAATGCGAAATGTAATTTGTCGCATATCCTTCACCAACTCAAAAACATACTTTTTCGCCTAATTTGGGAATGGAAAATATTAAAGGCAATATACAATACAAAAATCCAGTATTTTATTTTGTATATGTGTAATTAAACTTAACGTACAGTGCGCTGTACAGTACAATACCAGTAGCGCTAAATACTACAGATACACTAAAAAAAAGAGTTTCATCACCTAGTTGTTAGTTGATCTAATAACAAGCGCGCGAGACAAGCACCCTTTTGAAACTTTAAGCGGCACATCAATTGATGCGGCTGACGTCGCATCAAATTTGGGCACTGTCACTGATTTTGTTTACTTTGACAGCACCAAATTTCAGTAAACTTTAACAGCGCCATGCGCTGCAGGTGGCACGATATAATAGTCAAATTACTTTACTTAATTTATTACTTTTTAAACGGTAAACCAGTAGTGCCGGTCCTTGCAGTTTGAGTGCTAGACAGACAAAAACAATTTAATTTAGATTTAATTAAAATAATGGCGGCGTGTAACATTCCGTTGACCAAACTAGATAACCCTCAATAAATAGTTTCTGCAAAATTGTGTTAGTACAAAATATAATAACGGTACTGTGCTTGCGGAGTCCACATTAAAAACATATTCTTTATCGCCGTTATGCAACGAAATTAAATCAGAAATTGTCTTGAAGTTGCAAGAGAAGTGTAGATGAAACCGCCCGTCGACGTTTGGGGTTAGAATATCGTAAATATATTGGTTTGAGGGGATGGATGAGACAGTGGCAATGCCAGCCCGCTTTATATCAACAAAGGTGTTAGAACGTACAAATGCAGGAACGATGTGTGAATGTATGGATAGCAATCTTGAAACACTATGGGGCGCAAACTATGAAAATAATAAAGGAAGTGTCTTGTCGGTAACGGATGCTGATTCATATATGAAGGCGGCTGGACAGCGTTTAAAATACACCTAATTTAATCTGGTACATGTGATGTTTAACACTTGTGTGCGTTTGTTTACACCGGTCGGTGTCCTGGATCCGCCCCTGATATTGATGTCATATAATATTCGGATCCGGGGTCTACTGATGAGTTTATCTCCTGGCATCGGTAATTGCCTATTAAAACAGTGATAACTGATGATTGATGACCTTCCTGGCTGCTTTATATGATCCTAAGAAAAAGTCGAAAGCACATCGTACTTCAGTAAAATATCGAAAAAAATCCATCCATGGACAAATTGCCTCCCTTGCTGCCAGCATTACTTCAATACATGGTTCAAACTATCAATGGATCAAAAGAATCATGAAAGCCAACAGAAATTGGTTTTATGGAGAATTATACAACGAATATTACAACAGAATTATTTTGAAAGTAATTCGACATTTGATTTTTGGGCAATTTTTTTTGCTCTTGAGGTGTAAACAAGTAAACTTGTATTTCTACCATCTTTATCGTTGTTCTGTAGTTGTATAAATAAAGCTTCTGATGTTCCATGTAATGGCAGGATGATAAAGAATTTAGTATAAACTGCCTTATTAATGTATCAATAATATATTTTACATTCTCTCGCATGTTTATATTTTCGATTGCTCCTTATTCATAAATTGTTTGCTGAAAAAATTAATGTAAAAAAAAATCTGCTGATTTTAACTTTAACCTTTACCTTGTTAAAGGCTTAGCCTGTAGCACTTTTATTCTCTTTCGCTAAATAAATGTCAGATTTCAGGGTATTACTCCGATTATTTGAAGGCAATGTGCAAACATTTTTAAAGTCAATTTATTTTTTAGGAGGAAAAGAAATTTAAATATCAATATGAGAATCGGTGTCCACACTGGCAAAATCATAAGTGGCATTATCGGAGCTGTAAAATATCAATTTGATGTATGGTCCAAAGATGTGGATATAGCTAATAAAATGGAGAGTGAAGGTTGTCCAGGGTAGGTGATATATTTTCATGCCATTAAGGCTAATTATAATTAATTGAAAACATTTTTATAATTTACAATGTATTCATTTATTCATATTTAACCAAATAGTGGTGGGATAATCAAGTCATTTTTATTTGAAACACCGTACATGGTGCGTTCTCGTCCACTAAGTTGGAATCATATTAAGATGAAAAATCTCACTCCCAAATGATTTTGTGACGAAATGAGCATTGATTTTTTCTATTTTGGCGTATGTGGACATTCAGCTATTTCTATACGCATGTTACAAATAACTTCACTTGTAGTAAAAATTAGAGGACAATAATAATAATAATAACGATTTTTTAAAAGATAATAAAGTATTTTACTTTCTAATAAAAAACAAAACTTAAAATCAATGTGTCAACTTTAATATTATTATTAATATTTGTTGAAGTATGCCCCTGCCTCTTAGTAATTAATTAATTATTTTAGGATGGTCCACATAACTAATAAAACCAAAGAGCTCCTTGAAAAACCGTACAGTATAACTCCGACCGATAATGGAGAAACCGTTCAGCAGTTCAAGCAAAACAATTTACAAACCTATCTCGTTACACCAGTAAGTGATACCTGATTTTTTTTAAATTAATTTTTACTTTTTAGTAATAAAGGAGTCTAACAGAGTAAGCAATAGCAAGATGCCCCAGCATCAATTTTACTATTCATGTTTGCTAGAAAATGCTCTTTAACGTACCAATTTTTGCAAACAATCCTTTTATTGACACTCACCAAAAAAATCAAGAGTGCCGGCCTATTTGTTAAGGTTCTTATGTAAAAGCTGCAGGAATTCGAGTTGGTGGAACATAGTTGAAAAAAAGCTATTTATATGCTTTAATGATCCCATTTTGTATTGCAGTAAGTAGAGTTGGCAGAAAAGTGCGGCGGGACATAGGCGTACGCAGCACAATAAGCGTAATAAAAGAAATTAACTAGTAACAATTGCAATAAACTGTTACAATTTACAACAATATATGCACAACTTACCCTCTTAACTAGCTTAATGAACTAGCTTGGTTATCACAAACTGGAGAAGATTTGTAAAAGCTTTGCCACATCAGATATATTTCTGGTTGTCTCCGTGACTGATATTCATAGTGGTGAAAAAATATACCTATGTTTTGAGAACTACCGTTCGACATCTATTGATGTAATACAGGCATATTTAAAATAGTCTTTAAACGCACTTAACGGATTTGAGGTTGCACCATCAATACCACCACAAATTTGTTTTAATCTGGTATAACCGGTGTCTTGCTTTAACACACGTGCGAACTTTTCTCTAACGGACTCATTTTTTGCGTCACCTCTATAGGTAAATCGTAGAGTCATATCGTAAGTCGTCTATAGGTAAACCGACTGCTGCTACCCTTTATAGTGTAGCAGCGATTTACTTCGTCCACTATTTGCAGTGACTCCGCTAATGACAACGCACTGTTTTGTAAGTTTTGTATGGCGTCATGTAGTCTTTTATAGTTCTTGTGAATAGTTTTTAAAGCTGTTTCAACGAAAATATCTTCGAATTTTGTCTGGTTCTCCTTAGTAGCTGCAGCCTCGTCAGAACTAAATTGTAGTATCACAGTTTTTATTTGCTGTAAATATTCAGCATCATAAAAAGCTACCTTCAACCATGCTCCCGAACGTGTAAGAATGGGCTATGGTGGTTCGGGAATACCGGGACACTTGTTGTGAAATGCGCGAAGCCGTTTAGGAGATTAAGGAACACTTTTTTGTACTTGCTATTAATGCATCTACCTCTGGAAAACCTTGTTGAATAGTTTCTGCCACAAGATGTAAAGCATGCACTTTATACGTAACATGTACAAACCTACAACCGTGTTCTTGAAGAGCGGCCTACCAAACGCATTGTCGCGGCACCATCGGTCAATTGTTTTGCCAGTACACTCAGTTAGTCTTTTGCTAGCTAGTAATAGTGGAAATGTCGGTTTAAGAGGGTCTAGTACACGTACTACAACATTTACAATAATTTTTTTTAGGTCTCGTCAGTACATAATCACAGCTGTGTATTTTTTAATACACATTTGATCTTATTTACAATGTCTTCGCGTACAGTTGAGTTACACAGCGAAGCGCGACTTGGTAACGTCACCTGGGGATTGTATTTATAAACAACCATTTCAGAATTCCTGAAATGGTTGTTTATCGAATATGTTCAGTGGAACATCACAGGCAATCAGCATTAACAGTAAATGGAACATAAACTGTGTTTTTGAAGGCACGCATTTTTTTTTAGTTTTATGCTGCACAGTATCTATATGACGTCTACAATTATATTTATACCAGCACATCAGGTCTGTCTCGCACACCTTACAAATTATTGTAGCACCATTACAGAAAGAATCCGGGAATTCTCTGATAAATTTATTCACTTTGTCAGCGTATGGTCGTTTTTACCCTTGCGCACGCTGACATATTTTATTATTAAATTAATATCAACAATACAACAACATAAAATACCACGGAGAGGAATAAATTAGCGTGTAATCCCTACAACATACAACAATGGACTAGTCTCGAGGCTCATTTCGATTTGTCCACCAGCCGGTCACTGCGTCACCAGATATCTATCTACCTGCTGTTGCTCCACTGAATACCCGCACGACTTGCCATCTCTAGTAATAAGTAATACAAACAAAATTAATAGAAATTGTCATACGATGGACATGCAACACTAGGTACTTAATTTTGCCATTCGACAAATTGTTAGTATAGTATAGTATAGCAATACGCAATACGCGTACGAAGCGACAATGCGATGCGACTACAGGGTGACTTCATACATAAAGCTGTGTTTTTTAAGAATCACGAACCGTGTGTGCGCGGCACGCAATATCGCGAAGTCGCAGCGTGTTGAACGAAATAATTTTATATATTTACGTTTTCTACTGCTGTGACATCCATCTTGCAAACTTGAACATTGATTCACACATTTTAAAAACATGCCCTTTTCACTGACCATCCAAATACCTTCACGCCAGTGCGCGACACGCAATAACGCGAAGTTGCAGCAGTTGAACGAATTAGTTCTATACATTTACGTTTTATGCTGTTGTGACATCCATCTTGTGAACGTGAACACTGAATCACACATTATAGAAACAAGCCGTTTTCACTAACCACCCAAGTTTTCTTCAATCAATCAACAGATTATTTTTTTTAACTATGTTCCGCTAACTTGACACTTCTGAAATCTTTATACATAAATTTTAACAAATAGAGCGTTACTCTTGACTTTTTGATGAGTGTCGTTAAAAGAGTTGCTGCAAAATGTACTCCTAAAGAATTTTTTTTATATCCCTATGCATTAGCTTTTGAAAAAAATATATGAAGTGAATCTAATATGTACGAACAATTTGTTTTTTCTTTCATTCAAATATCTTGATTAGAAATCGAGAAAAAAATTATTACCCTAAGGAGAGATCTATAATTACTCAAATGGTACTTTAAGCAAAGAAGTTAAAGAATATTATTCAGCAAACATAAATACTAAAATTAGTGCTGTGATATTTTACCCATGCTTGCTTTGCTAGACTTTTTACTACATAGGTAAAATGTTTTTGAATGTAGGACTTTATTTGCTAATCTATTAATGTTCTTTTCTTATATGTTTCTTTTCGCAAATTAATAATTTGTTCGTTGCAAAATTTTTAATTTTTGTCAAGGTAAGTTATAGATTTGAATTGAGTTAGTGGAAACCCTGGGTAAGAAAAAATTTTAATAAGTAAAATTACGTTATTCTCTATTAGCTACGTTAGTTTAAAAATCAAAAAAGATAAATAAAATAAAAACGGTAATTTACATTTTTGTTGTATATAATGCATTTTAATCTATATATTTGATGTTTGTGTCTAAATTTATCTCTGTAAACAAGTTTTTCCAGTAATCCATTGTTTGTTGTATTATGAGGTCTATTAATAACGATATGGGGAGTGCCCCTGATTAATTTATATCAAACGCAAAGCAATATTTGATAAGTACAAAATCGAAATATTTTAAAACAATAATTCTGGATTATATGCACGATAATCTATATTATCAAGTAAGTTAAGTTAGGCTTTATAATATATTTACAAAGTGATTAAAGAAAATAGGTAATAGATACATTTGTACATATTTCTCTTTTTTTAATGCATGAAAAATACTTTTCTAAAATGTTTGTAAAAGTTATGACGTCATTGACAATTTTTTAATTGGCATTCTTCATTTTTGATAGTGCCATTTGAAAGAGCACTTAAATCCTGTAACAACCTTATTACTCCAGCTTTAAATAGAAGGTTACATATATTTAATCTAAGTGTACCTAGATTGTACTGCTGCCTAAGAAACATAAACCAGGAAAGTTGGTGCGTCCTATTGTTACAGCAATTGAATCGCTGACTTACCACTTATTAAAAGTTAACAAAGGAGTTCAAAAGTTTACCCATTGCACCACCTAGTTTCTCAGGGATTAATTCCAATATTTCATTAATAAGGTGAAAAATATCCAGTGCAAGAAGATGAAATTTTGATTTCATTTAAAGTTTGTTCATTGTTTTCAAGTGTTCCGATACCACAGACCTTGGACTAGTTTGAGGATTTACTTGAATCAAATAATCTCAGTTAAGATGTAGTAAAAGAATATAATCAACTTACGAGTACTAAATTTTGCATGTAACGAAATTGGTTTCGATTTAATAATAATCTCCTTGAACAACATGAAGGGGCAGCAATGGGTAACTCTTTGTCCTCATTCATTGCCAGTATCTTCATGAACAGATTCCAAACAGAAGCAAAAGAAGAATTCGAGTATTTCCCCAGGGTTTGGCTTGAGTATGTGGATGATATGTTTACAGTGTTTAATACAAAAGTCACTGATACTGACAACTTTGTTTCTAAATTAAACAGTCGTTTCGCGTCAGTTAAATACACATATGAAATTGAAAACTGAAAACAATTACTATTTTTAAATGTATTAATAATTACAAATAGCTAAAATAAGTTAGAATTATATACAGAAAAAATATCAGTACTTTAAGATGTATCTCTAAGGACTCTCACAATTATTGTGCTCAACACAAAATGGCGAGTTTTAGTTTTCTAGATCATCGCCTAAGCTTCTCCTTCAATCAGAAGAGGTTTGAAAAAGTAAGGACATTGATTAAGGATGTAATGTGTGAGTAATAAATATTCTGTAAGTTTCATTGATAAAATAATTAGAAAACGTATATTTAAAGAGACACATCGAAATTTTTCAACCTTTGAAAATGAAAGAGATAATCCGAAATTTGTATCGATTCCTTACGATACTCAATTCAACTGATATTGGTAAAATTTTTAAAGATATAGGTATGACATTGGTTCATCCATCAGAAAATAAGCTACAACTTTTAGGCAATCCACAAGACAAAATTGAAACAATCAAATTGTCGGGGATTTACGATTAGCTGTAGGTAATCAAAAATATGTTGGACAAACTAGACGATCAATTCAAACTAGATTTAATAAGCATATATCTCTGATACGAAATATGTAAAAAATATGCTCATTTAAATGGTAGTTTCACAAATGGTGGTTGCAATCAAAAAAAATTTTGATGAAGTCATAACTTTTACAAAAATTGTTGACAAACATTCCGTTACTAACGAGAAAAATAGAGAAATATATTTAAAAATTGACATGTCCGAGCGATTCGTTATTACTCGCTTTGTAACGATTTTGTCGAATTTATACACTACGGACATACTGTATAATCATTTAAATGTCAAAGTAAAACTCTGATATACGTTAAAAAAAGGGCGAATATATACAGTGTGTTTCATTTAAGATAATCATCGTTGGTCGTATCCAAAGATTGAATTTTTGTGGGTTATAGGGTTTTGAATGTCATATAAAATATTGACCTACTACGATCAAAAATTAACCGCCAAATGTCGGAAATTCGTAGGAATTTTAGTGTTCTATTTAATTTTTTTTTACAATAATACAATATTATTTTTTGGAAACATACATAAAACATAAAGTAGCTTGCAGTTAATAGTATAACTTTGGTGATCACATCACAAGTGTTTCTTTCCTGAGCTGAGGTAACTTTTATGGTCAATATAAAGGCAAGTCAAGTAGCGTCGTTGATTATAAATTATATTTTATTTTAGACAGAAAATAAAATTGAAACCCGAAATCAAAATTCTAATGGTGACATTCCCAATCAACCCAGACCGTCAATATTTAAAAAACAACGTCCTGCTGGTAATAATGGTGCAATCTTACTAACTTATTTACAAAACGCGGCATCACAAGGAACAGACGACGATAAACAAGATTATAATAATATTCATACGACAATAGAAAGAAATAATAAAATTAATATTTCAACTATTGAAGAAAATGAAAACTCAAATGATCGACTCTACAGTAAAAGAAGATTAAGTAACAGCCCTTACAGAAATTCTAAATTATTGGATGAAAGGAGATCTACTGCAGACATAAAGAGAAGAACTGCTTTTATGAACAATAATATTAAGAGATACGCAGAACGTGCTACAGCGGTGAATCAAGAGATGGAAAAAACTATCGACGATATTTCTTTTTCAAAATATGAGTAAGTTTTTATTTATTATATATATTTGACGAAGGAAATTCCACGGTAGAAAACAAATTAACATTTCAGTGGTTATTTGGTTTTTATTTGTAACCTTCAATATAGCCAGTTTCTTTGTTATCCTATTGGCATTTTTGTGAATTTACCCCCCTTTGGGGATACTATGATTTTGCATAGTTATTTTTGTTGGTTATTTGAGCACAAAAGCACTTATTGGCCAATCAGAATCTGTAGCGTTTTAAGATGGCATACATTTAAACATTGTGGTCATAGGAACGTGTCTAGAGTCCCTAACACGGGATCGTTTTTAAAAAAATAAAATCCCGACGAAGTGATTTAATAAAAACGTTTGGGATTATCTCAAAATAATAGTGGACCCAAACGCGGGACCGTTGTTAGAAAACTATATTTGCGACCGTGTGTGGTTATCTTATGATTTATTGAAAACAATGAGCCTATGCACAAAATAATTAGAAATAATTTACACCATGACGTTTATTTATTATGCAACATACATCACAAAACTTGTATTTAACAAAAATTTTCAGGGGTATTTTTACCTCAACAATGTATAATGAAAGGCTACCCAAGAAGAAACACGTTTTCGGCATTTCATTTAGGGGCGTGATACTTCGCGGAAGTTTCTTTTTGCACCCCATATTCAGAATTACACTCTGTGTTAAAAATCCAAATGGTTAACCCAACTTTATAGTCCTGCCAGTGAATATAAAGGATTCTTTATAAACATCGATTTATTTTATGCCTTTCTATGTTTTATAGCCATAAAAAAGCACAGATTTGATATTGCTACTAAAAATCCACGATTTAGCTTTAGGTTGATTTCAGTATAGGCTTTTATGCTCTAAATTCTCATTACGCTTTGCGGTTTCGATTAGTGACCTCAGAATCTTCATCTCCATTTTTAGCACTGACGTAGTTTTCCACCAACCCACTTCAAGTCCATTTTTAGCCAAAATACTTCCCAAATACGTAAATTTATTAACATCATCTACTGGAGCCTTGTCGAAAATAAAAGAAGCGTTATTCCTAGTATTTATTCCTATCGATTTGGTTTTAGAGGTTAATTTTGATGTCGATCATTTTGGCTTCTGCAGAGAGTATAAATATGAAATTATCTGCATTGTCTTGGCCAATTAGAGATGATATAGACGTCCATTTAATACCCCTTGACCTAGTAATATATTAAAGAGGAGGGACGAGAAAGCACATTCCTGTCTCAGTCCTGATAGCATTTGAAACTCATCGTGTTATGATTTACGATACACTAGACTTCGTTGTAGGGCTCCTTAATGTCCCCCTTTATACTGTATGTATAATGAACACTTCGGCTAGTTAGAAAAAGAATACGAGCGATGGCTGAAAACTAGAATGAAATGAGATAGATTCGTTGGGGGCGGGGCGGGCAGTGCTGCAATTTCTGCACTCACATAACGTGACCCCACTATTACTGTTACGTCCATCTCGCTTGTTCAATTGGTCTTTGTTAACATTTGGCCACATTTCGTATTTACACACGGTATAATCACATATAATATTGAAGTTTTTTTATGTTCAATAAGCATGTCAATATTGCTTTTATTTGAACCATCTTTGTGTAGCTATCAGGTGTAAAATTGTTTACAAGACTTGTGATCCTTCAGTTTTGCTGCAATAAGATCTGTTTCACGTACTTGAGCTTGAGCACTAATTGTTCATCTTGTCGTTATTCAGCAATTATGTTAATGAATTTTTTTTACAGTTCTGGTTAAACATTGACACGGCCGTTTCTTTCTTATAGTAGAAATTTATTACTAGACAGGTTTCGCATAAGTCTTTCTGAATTGTCTCTGACTGTTTTATCAATTGTCACCTCTAGTGGTCGTAGAATTTATTTCATTCACAAATATATTTCGAAGTAATATCAAGGACCTGGTGGCACCAATAATGATAGGTACTCATAATAATCTTAATCAAACTGTTGTTGAATATTATTGCATTATACTCAAAGAATTCTATTTTAATAACACTGAATTTCTTTAAAATTTAAATTACTTAGATAACTCTGTAGTTCTTTTTGCACCTCTTTTCAATTCTTTCTCGACTACTTTTGTTAGTATCAATAAATGGATGGTCCCACTAGTACAATTTCATTCTAATTCATACATTATTTTGTTTTAACTTTTTCAAATTTCAACTGGATATTCTTTCATACTTTAAATTAGGTATATATGCGTCTAGATAAAAAACAACAGAAAAAAATTGAGTTTTTCGGGATTTTAAGAGAAAAGCTAGAAAATTAATAAAACATTGTAAAAAAAGAAGAAAAATAGGTCAAAATGGAATGTTGAGCTTGGAAAAATAAAATGGAAATTGAACAACTGGTGAACGAGATTCAAAGATTTAATGCAAAGAAACACTGTCCACCATATTTATATTGCGGCCACATTGCGACTGGCAAACGTAGTTTTGTACTAAGATAACCATCCAAATTCACGCAATACCTCAGTTCCTTTAAGAGGTGGGGAAGTTTTTCTCCCACTGGTCCTTAATCTATTTGGGGTATCCATCAAGTTGGAATCTACATTATCTACTTTTGCATTTTGAAAAGTAAATAAAAATTTAAACTAAAAAAAAATAATCAACTGGATATAGTTAATGAAAGAAAAGATTTTTTTTTCTGTATTATATTTGTAAAATAAGAAAGTTATTTAGATACTAAGTATTATCAATATTCAGGAAACCTCATTTTATCCTGCTCAACTTTTATACAAACAAAATAGTATATATAATCTATGGTCGATTTTCACACATTAGAGAATTATGATAATTGGTATATATCGGTATTCATTCGGTCTCTCACATATCTCACAGGAATGATGGAGATATCAGCACAAACTGATATACACTGCTCCAATTATCGTAATTTCCTAATGTGTGCTGCTATGCCTTAAAAACAAACATTTAAAAAGACATGTATGTCATATGTCATGTCATAAACAATCTACAAAAACAATCACAAATAAGCTTAGAAAATAGTATTTCATATTATTTCTGGGTAATTTTCGGTATGTAATACACTTAATATTTTTTTACTTTTCTAACGTTTCGGTTTATTAAACCATCATCAGAGAACTACAATTAATACATTTCTTAAAACACATTTATGGTTAGATGACAATTATCTACTTACATTTTAACCATAACTATGTTTTTAAAAAATGTATTACTTGTAGATCCCTGGTGATGATTTAATAAACTGAAATCTTAGAAAAATAAAAAAAAAAGTGTCATAAAGGTCAAGAAAAGAAAATGTATGTAGAAACCAAATAGTGAATCCTATAAAAATTATATTATTAAGAGAATACCAAAGAATCAAAAACATATATATTTGAAAATGAAATTTTGTTCTCCGAATTTCTGTGATAATTACCATTCTTAATTCATCTCATTTTCTTTAAAATTTTGATTCTTTAATGGCACTGTATTAGTGTTAATATTATAATACTATTTCTCTATTTTTATTAGTTTTATTAGGAATTTATTCTATTAATGCTATAATTTATGCTTTGATAAAATACTCCAAACTATATCTTATATATTGATGTTGACATATACTTTTATAATTGTAATGTTCTATCTTTCTGAAGCTACATATCGTCAAACGTCCATCACGAAAGTTTTTTCAACATTTGCACTTAGTTTCTGGTAGTTTGGCAGTTTGTTTTATCTGTTTGCACTAATACGCCATATCATGCTCCCACGACGGTTTTTAAGAAAAACTTTAACTTTTGCCAATTCGCTTCTGATCTTTCACTGAGCCAATTAATTGTTTGTGTATGTGACCGTATGTTTGTGTTAAATGGTGTGCAAGTGCATTGCAAGTAAGGAGTAAGGGGTGTTTCCTTTCTTTCCGATTTATAAAATATGAGCAAGCAGAGCAAATTGACAAATTTTCTTAATAGAAAGATTCGTAACTGGAAGTGGGAGACTGAATTACGGGGAACTCCCTTTCCCATTCTCAGAATGTTTGTCCAAATTCAAATCATGAATATGATTCGGATTTGGACAATTCCCATTTATTGCCTATTTTGACCATCCTCGATCTCCCCCCTCCAGAGCGTTGGTCTTAATACGCCACTAAAATGAACACCAAACAACCACATATTGCTGTATTCAGAATTTCAAGGAAAATTAAAATACTTAAAAAAAAGCCATTAAAAAATGGCAACTATCAGAAAACACGCGCGGTTAAAAATAAAGTTGACTTGTTCCAGGATTAGACCGTAAATGATTGGAGAGTTCCACAGCCAACGTTCGCATTGTATTTGTATATCTAGATTTTAGATTTCAGATACGAATAAAAATGTATAATTTTTGACTTCATACTAAAAAGGAAGATTCATTAATCATGCTTCATATCTAAATAACTATCTTTGATTTATTACAGTATTAAATAACATATACATACGAATTTTAAAAATATAGTGGTAAATATTTTAACATTTTACTCTATTTTATTACGTTATATTAAATACTATTACATTTATTAATTGTATATTGATTACTGTGAAATATTTATCACAAATTATATATAATTCTTTTTTTTTAGGCAATATGTAAAAATAAAAGATATTAACAGCTTCTTTCTTCTTTTTAAAAAAAGGAATATTGAGCTTGGATACATTAAAATTCCTGACCCACTATTTAAGTATTATTTGCTTACTGCAGTATTTCTTATACTTTGTGTGTATTTGATTCAAAATTTGACGCTGTTACAGTAAGTATATTTCATTACAGAACATAAATAATTAGGTATTACTTATTGAATCGGCCGGTAATTTTTTGCCATTTTAAAGTATATGATTGAAAAAATGGATATTCTTATTTTGTTTACACTAGTGAATGCAATACTGGACGAAAATTTTAAAACCGGTATTTTAGTATTTTCAAAATAAAATACAAGAATACCGATTTTATACCAGTACTACCTAAGAATATTATATCTACCACCAATAAATACAAGAAATCCAAAACAAAACATATTGATGTTCTATAAACATAAGAAGCAAATAACCTTTTTATGAAATATATAATATATAAAACAATTAAAAGAAAAACCCTGTAAAATATATTGCAAATAGTATTGCTATATTCGTTAAAATACTATCAGATATGAGTTTCGTTTTCTGTCGTTGCTGTTCCAGGTTAGGTTTATAACTATAGAGTAATTTCATATTTGCATTGTTTCTTCAAAAAAACCTTTTCACCAACTGCGAGGTGAGGCTTGCGGCGCAGTGTGTCTCCACATGTCCGCCAATAGAAACAAAATACTGCGCAAGTCCAGCCTGGCATAAAAATACCGAAAAACCGGTATTTTTAGGTAGGTACTTACTAATGCCGGTCCCAAAATCCTCACCGGTATATCGGTTTTATGATATACTGAAAACCGGTATTACATTCACTAGTTTATACTCAATATTTATTTTAGTCAAAACTCTATTAATATTTGCCCGACTTTTAGAAATCAAAAACTGTTTGAAAGGTAAAAGAAGGTGCTTTAGGAACAATATAAAAATGTGATTTATAATTTTTCAAAATTATTGATCCCAGCTACCATACCTACATAAGCTGCGCTGCACTGATGACTAACAATAATTCTGAAACACTGAAGGTCCACCAACTGACTTTTCGTTTTTGTACAGATTGTATTGATTGTACTGAATTATGCCGTTGGAAACAATTGCCCAACTAGCGCAGTTTTCGAAAAAACTGAAAAAAATAGAAAAATTCGTAGACCTCACTTTTCGAAATATTAAATTTTCGTCATTGTATCATGTTGTACAGAGTTATTCACTACAAAAAAAATTTGTATTTTTTTAAATAGGATACCGTGTATATTATTAAATTTTTGGAATGATCCTTTGTTCTTGATTTCAAAAATATGCCACATGTTACTCCTACCATATACCGTTTTTGAGTTATTTAACGTCGAATATCTTAGTTAAACTAGTTACTGTAAATATGGAAAAGTTATCTATGAAAATGACAACTATTATGTTTGATAAGTAACATTTCTTTAATTAAATAATCAAAATGGTTTACAGTAAGGAAGAAAAACCCAAATATTTATACAAAATAGATAACAAAGATTTATTTAGGAAATTTAAATATAAATAAATGATAACTTATAAAAGTTGTTCGATGTGTCCACCATTATTGTCAATGCATAATTTATAACGTCTTATATTTATAATTTCGCCAGAAATGGTTTCATTATTTACATTCAGATTGTTTATTTCAAGTCGAATTCTGTCTTTAATGACTTGAATGCTATTATTATTATTATTATCTTTTAGAAATCCCCAAAAAAATGAATCCAGAGGGGTCAAATCCGGACTGTTAGGTGGCCATTTAATAGGTTCATTATTCTCTATCCATATTGGGAATACATTATTCAAATGATCTCGAACAGATAAGACACTATGCGGAGTTGCCCCATTCTGCATCCAAATTATATCATTAAGTTCGGCTTCCAGAAAATTCGGCAAAAGAATATTTTCTGTTTCTGGAATAATTATTTCCAGATAGGTAACTCCAGTTAAAGTATAATCATAAAATATAAGCCCAACAATTTTATTTCTGAAAATTCCACACCAAACGCTAACAGTTTTTCTTTTTTTATTTGTTTTACTAATATTTTTCTGTTGTGCCTGTTTTCCCACGACCTTCGATTTTTCCTATTAAGAACTTCTGCCGTAGAAAAGGATGATTCATTAATCTATAATATTTTAGTAAAAAAATCTTCATCCAACTTTTGAATCATCTGGTGGCAAAAGTCCAGCCTTTTCCTTTTATGAGCCTATGTTAAAATTTGTACAAGTAAAATTTTATATGGTCTGTAGCTGTTATTTTTTAACATACGTTGAATTTTGGAATAACTTTTACCTAATTGATCGACTGCATTATTTATACTACATTCAGAATTTCCTAAAAAATAATATAATGTTTCAAAAAAGTCTATTTGACAATAAATATGGATGGGCTTACCTTCAAAATGAACCAGTATATCTAGCTGTTCTTCCTGGTTTGCTTGAACTACACGCTTTTTTTCTACTAAAACTGGAGGTATTATTCACCTTTCGGTAAATATTTTTGAACGAATTTTCTGATGGTGTTTATTTTTGTTATTTTGTATATAACAAGTAAATATTTGGACTTTTTCTTCCTCACTGTAAACCATTTTGATTATTTCATTAAAGAAATGTCACTTATCAAACATAATAATTGTCATTTTCATAGCTCACTTTAATAATGTTAACTTTTCCATATTTACAGTAACTAGTTTAACTAAGATATTCGACGTTTAATAACTCAAAAATGGTACCTATATGGTAGAGGTAACATATAGCATATTTTTGAAATCAGGAACAAAGGATCATTCCAAAAATTTTATAATATACAGGGTATCCTATTTTAAAAAATACATAATTTTTTGTATCCCCTGAAATCTGCACGCTACTATAATTTTGATAGTATTTTAACAAAATGAGGTCATAACCACACAACTTTTATTTAAAACTTTTTTCTTCTATAGGCAATAATAACGATGATAAGGGGTGGGTAATTTATAATGAATAACTCTGTACTAGTTGTATTGAAGAATTTTTCTTTGGAAATTATTTCCTGACTAATGCAGTTCTCGAAAAAACAAAAAAGGAAAAATTCGTAGCCCCCACTTTTTGAAATATTAACTTTTTCATTGTACTTGTTATACTGAACACTATACCATTGTAAATAATTTCCTAACTAGCGCAGTTTTCAAAAAACCGAAAAAAAGGAAAAAATTCGTATACCCCATTTTTTGAAATAACGAGTTTTTATCATTGTATTACATTGTACTAGTTGTACTGAATACTCTACCGTTCGAAATAATTTTGTAACTAGTGCAGTTTTCGAAAAAAAAATTCGTGGCCACCCACTTTTTGAAATATTACATTTTTATCATTGTACCAAATTGTACGAGTTGTACTGAACACTGTACCATTGGAAATAATTTCCTAACTAGCACGGTTTTCGAAAAAAACGAAAAAGGAAATAATCGCAGCATCCCATTTTTTTAAATATTGATTTTTTATCATTGTGTCACATTGTACTAGTTGAAAACAGTTTTCTTATTAGCGCTGTTTTCGAAAAAAAGACCATAAAGGAAAAAATCGTAGACCCCATTTTTGAAATAATCAGTTTTTATCATTGTAACACATTGTACTAGTTGTACTGAACACTGTGCCGTTAGGAATAATTTCCTACCTAGCACAATTTTCAAGAAAAAAAAGTGAAAAAGATAAAAAATCCCTCTTTTTAAAAAAATTCAGTTTTTATCTGTGTCATATTGTACTAGTTGTAGTTAACATTAAACCGTTGGTAACAATGTCCCACCTCCAGCGCAGTTTTGGAATAAGAGGCGAAAACAAGAAAATCGTAAACTCCCATTTTTAAAAAAAACGCTTGTGCCATGTTATACTAGCTGTAACGAACGCGGTACCATTAGAAATAACTATCTGGCACAATTTTCAATAGTAATGATGAAAATCGTTGTTTTTATTTTTTTTAGTCAGATTTTATTGATGTCGTACTATGAAACATTATACTGTTGCATGAGCATGTTCGCGAGAATTGTAAAATTTATTTCAAATTTATTTGCAACATAAAAAAACGTCGGCTACTTTGGACCCTTTACTGCCGTCAAAGAAGCCGACGCGACGTTTGTACAACTAGTACAATATAATACAATGATAAAAACTCAGTATTTCAAAAAATAGGGTATACCAATTTTCTCCTTTCTTCGTTTTTTTTCCGAAAACTGTGCTAGTTAGAAAATTATTTCCAACGGTACAGTGTTCATTATAATAAGTACAACGTGGTACAATGAAAAAAGTTAATATTTCAAAAAGTGGGGGGCTACGAATTTTTCCTTTTTTCGTTTTTTTTTTTTCAAGAACTGCACTAGTCAGGAAATAATTTCGACCGACACATTGTTCAGTACAACTAGTACAACGTGGTACAATGACGAAAACTTAATATTTCAAAAAGTGGGGGCTACAAATTTTTCCATTTTTTAATTTTTTTCGAAATCTGCGCTAATTAGGTAATTGCTTCCAACGGCACAATTCAGTACAATTAGTACAATCTAGTACAACAACGAAAAGTAAGTTTTCAAGTAATGGGAGTACGTCAAATAACCGTATTGCGGATTTTTTCCTTAAATGCATTGGTATTTTGAAAAAGTTTCTGCGGCACAAAACAGTATAATGCTAGTACAATCTAGTACAACTTCGATTTATTATTTTCTTTTAAAATGGGAGATTAACTTCACACACATCAATGGTTTCTATAATAGAACTTCATTTAAAATTTAACATTAACGTACCAGCCGTATTTTAGTATATTGTCTATGTCCATGTTACTTTGATCACCTTTAATATTCTTGTTTTATTCGCGCAATTAATTTTAACCGCTGCAAATGTTCATTAAGTAGTAGAAACTTTATTCAATAATACATTACGTTGTTTGTGTATAATTGTATTATAGGCTCTAGTTGTTTAGAATTTTCGATTTTAAACGAGTATTAAAAATTGAAAGAATCCATTGTCGTTTATAATATTAATTTAAAACAGTATCTTATTTCAGTTGGGGATGGACAACGTGGCCTTTTCTAGCAACTGAGGTTTTAATTATTTTTGTATTATTACCACTATCTTGGACACAATTTTTATGGAGCAGATTTGTGTCAAATTTTTCGGATATACTACCTTCTAATAGATTAATATATTTCTTGTGCAAAACATCTCAGGCTATAAAAGATAAATTCATCGTTAGACTTACTATATATACAATAATTTATATCCTCTTTTGCGTTTGTGTTTTAATAGAGCTGGTAAGTAATAAAATCTTGTATATTTAAAAAACATATTTATTATCAAACCATGTCGTAATACACAAGGTGTTTCCGTTTTAATGAGCAAGACTTCCTCAACGTATACAGGAGGTCCTTTTTAGCAAAATATTTTCAATAAACATATCCTCAAACAACGTTTTTGAGATACAGTGTTTTTAAAAAAAAAAACAGCTTTTTTGGATAATCATCTGATTGCAAAAATGATGGAATATTCCCATTCCATCATTTTTGCAATCCCTAGATATTTTAAGATGAAAAAACTATTCTTTAATTTTTTTCGCAGATTGCACGATTTTCGAGCAAAATATTAACGAAATTTTGTTGGAGATTAAATAATTGTATTGTGTTCCCAATACACTTTCAGTTTTACTCGAAAACCGTGCAACCTAGGAAAAAAAATAGAGTTTTTAAAATATGTAAGGATTCCAAAAATGGTAGATATTTCCAGTAAGCGGATGTTATTTTTAAATAAAACAATGCATCTAGTAACTACGTCACTGGTGAATCTATCAACGTGAAAATTGGCACATTTGTAGAAAACAAATCAACAAGTATTTCCTTCAGGCAAAATATTATTCTTTTTTCCATTTAGAAGATAATCTGAGAAAACTAATTTTTTTCCAGAAAACAACACCGTATCTTGAAAGTGAAAAAAGCATATGTTCATTGAGAATATTTTGCATAAAATTACCTCCTTTATATGCTGGTGATGTCGTGCTCATTGATGCCCTGCTGTTAATGATTTATCACCGCTTTTATTTGTATTCCCTTAAAATTTCATAGTTCATTTAATCTAATTTTTAATGGTGCAGCCGAATACAATTCTTGACAAGTTTTTCAAGGAGCTCCTCACAAGACATAGGGTGTTATTTGAAAAAAATAAATAAGGGTAGCTAGAGGTTAAGTAATTGACAGCAAACAACAAAGTATATCACGAAAAAATCGCTAAACACAATATTTTGACATTTCTATATTTTCAGCTTGAGTGTGAGACGAGCCTTACCGCAGATCTTATTTCAAATGAGACGAATCTCTTATTTTCTTTATTTTCGCTATTTTCTAGTAAAACTGATAAAGAATACTGCATCGTACCATGGGTGAGTTACTATACTAATATACAAATTAGAAAGCTGTAAGTCTTGTCGTGTAATTAATTTGGGATATCAGCGAGTCATAATGTCAAAAACATTGTCAGTGCAAGGGAACATTTGTTATTAAGTTAAATACCAATTGAAATAAAACATTTTTTAAACTACTACTGCTAACTAATATTTTTTAGTGGCTTACCTTGTAGTGTAGATGTTCCAAAAATGACTAGTAATGTGAAAGCATTTTGGCACTAGCAGTTCACCCCAATATATTGTTACGCCACTGGGCTGTGTAAACTAAATAGATGAGACTGGAATTATACGAGAACAGCCGGGAATGTTCTAGACCACGTGAATGGATATATAAATAAGACGCACAGTGGGCCGAGAGTGTTACCTGGACTTTCAATCAACGAATCTACGAGTATAGGTGTTTGTGGGAGATAGCAAACACGTGACAATATGTTTTTTTCGCTGCACTGCATACTTAATCATTGTTATTGCTCCGGTATGATTCCTTACAAACGAAGTATATTATAAAAGTGCCCACATGTTCTGCTCTTAAAATCCGTCGTCTATCTGCATAAATTCATTTTTATGTTGAAAAAAAAACCGTTCAATATCTCGACAGATGTTACTGGTTCACATTTAAAATAGAGGAACATTCGTAAAAATGCTATATTTATTTGAGGCCTAAACAATCCATTTATTTGTCCTGCAGACGCCACTGGAATGACTCGCCGATATCCGAACTATATTAATTATTTTGTTAAACAAAAATATTGCGTGCCAATATTAACTTCATATTAATTATTAATAATTGTATTTTCTTAAATAAAAACTTTTTTTGTTGATTTAATTTAACTGTTTTTTTTTTTATTTTTAGCATATGACTGAAACTTGTATTTTAACAGTAATAATGACATTTTTATTTCTGCGTATATTCATTTGGATTAAACTGCTGTTTGCACTTATAACAATTTCTGTTTACAGTTATTTTGTGATGAATTTTACTAATGGATTTTGGGCGGTAAGTCAAAAAAAATAATTAATTTTAGTTAATTGCCATTTAAATTTCTCGTATGTAAGAGAATTATTGCAGACGGAAGTACTTTCTGTTCTGGTTCTATTTAAGGTGAGCGTCCATTAGGTCGATTAGGCGGAGCAGCGCACTATGGGCCGATGGTGGAGGCGCCGTCTCAAAAATACCAAAAACCAAAAACCGAATAAGGAACACAAACTTCAATTTTGTTATAACTAATACATCAAACTTTTATAATTCTGTTCGGTAATTTATTTAAATGTTGACTGGGTTCAGTTAGCAGACTTCAAAAGTAGGAATATGGAGAGATTTAGATAAGTGTTGTTTTGATGCTTATTTTAAATAAACAATTTCGTGCTTAAAAATTAAATAAAGTGCAATGTGTTGTACACCGTTTCACAGAGCAATTCTTCTAGTATTAAAAACATAAAAAATATTTGTATATTGCTTATCCCTTACTACAATAAAAAAATGATAAAGGTCTCATGTTACTGGAATGACTTTCTCAACTTCAAGAAAAATTTTAACTGTTAGCAGGGTTCGCCCGGGTAAGTTTTTTTTCATCCTCTGGCAACTAAAACGATCCTGTATAAGTTCCAAAAAAAAATCTTGCGGATTTTTGCGCTTCTCGTGCAAATCAACAAAATATACAAAGAAGCGCGCGACTAACACTTAAAAATCTGCAATACTCGTTCCGTAAAAATTATAAATTTGCAAAATACGGCGTTATAAAGAATACATATACATTATGGAATTGCAACAAATCAGAGCATAGCATTTCACTGAGTGCCTGGATTTTATAAATCGTATATTGGGACGGTCCCATCTGATTTTTTTTAGCAGCACCACCATATTCCACGTTTGACAAAATATGTTTACGAGTGACTTGCGGTTAGATAAAATCAAATAAATATTTGTAGTTGTTAAACTTATTAAACAAAGTGGTATATCGATAAAAATGGTTTACGATATAATTTGAAAAAAATATTTTTTGGCCATGAAAAATAAACCAAAGAGAAATTTTTTTTCTTCACCTATACACGGGATGTGTATTCTGCGGTTACCATTGTCCTTAGGAAAGTATATAAACTTGGGTTTGTTAAAATTTTAGGTTATTATTAATGTATACAAGCAGCATTAATTAATAATAATCAATGATTTGCCGCAGTCAGCTGTACCTACGACAGTAAACAATGAACAATTTCAAATTTACTAAACGTAACATATGTGACGCTTTTATAGAATACGGAAAACGTATATCAACAGCAGAACGATATGTTAAGAAGCATTTCGATCTTTCTAAAAAACAGTTGCAATGTTTTATCATCAAAATTCAGAAATACTTATTGCCCGAATTTAACATACGCTGGAATAAAGCCGCAAGAAAAATGGATGTGTTCTTACGCAGCAACGAGAAATGGTTAGATGGTGAATTTTTTGTACCATTCCAAGAAGACGAAGAACCATCGACGTCCTTATCTGAAAAGCCACGAGGGAGACCATGTAAGTCATTTAACGAATCCGCAGAGAAGACACAAACGAAAAGCAAAAAACTATTTCGAGACTCTGGACTTGATCAGATTTATCATTCATATACTCAGTGATTACGTTCAATTGGTGAGACATGGGAATCAGAAATTATACAGGAACTATGTTCTGCATCACAAGAAAGGAGGGCTTTTATCCACACATTATTAAGACGTAATACTTCTATTGAGCCTTTCACAGATCAAGAGGCCTTGGCTCCTTTCATTGATTTAGATTTAACGAAAAACCAATATACATACCTTAGAACCTGTTTACAAGACAAAGACTGTACTGCACTCCCATCATATACCAAACTTACAGAAGCAAAGCGAAATTGTTATCCTGAAATTGGTGCTAAAGTAAGTTTTCAGTCTCTTCTAGATAACACATGTAAGAGAATAATCAAAATTGATTCTGTGAATGTGGCCAACTTTTCACAATTAATATTATACAGTAAATGGGGCTGTGATGGATCTTCGGGACAAAGTGAGTACTAGCAAATACTGTCTGGTGAAAGTGACGTAATATCCGATACTAACTTGTTTGTAACATCCTTGGTTCCACTACAAATTGAAGATGAATTCACAAAAACGTCGTTTGGAAAAATCCAACCCCGTCCTCTGTTCGATACTGTAGGCCCATTTTAATAGAATTCTCAAAAGAGACTCCAGAGAAAACAAGATCTGTTTTCAATGAAGTGGAAACTCAAATAAGCACTCTTTTGCCTTCTTTTGTAGTGAAGAATGAACAGCAGATGTCTATTAAACATGAGCTGTTCTTTACAATGATAGATGATAAGGTTACACAAGTAGTAAAAAATACTCCATCAAGTGCCACATGCCATATATGTCTTGCAAAACCAACAGAAATGAACGATTTGGAACGTGTTAAACAGAGACTTGAGAATGAAGAGCATTATAGATTTGGACTCTCATCTTTACATGCATGGATTCGATTTATGGAGTTAGTACTTCATGTTTCATATAATTTATCATTTAAAAAAATGGTCAGTAACCTCAGAGGATATGAAAAAACAAAAGCAATCTAAAAAAGCTTATGTACAGGAGCAGTTTCGGAAAGAACTAGGATTACTAATTGATAAACCTCGACAAATCAGCGGAACTAGCAATGACGGAAATACCGCTCGAAAGTTCTTTGCCAATTCTGCTTGCACTGCACAAATTACTGGAGTTGATGAAGAATTAATTATGAGATTTCGCATACTACTTCAGACAATGTCAAGTGGTATGGCAATCAATGCCAAAAAGTTTGGTGAATATGCTTTTAGAACAGCCGAATTATATGTGAGCAAATATCCATGATGCTATATACCCTCCTCTGTACATAAAGTACTCATTCATGGAGAAAACATAATTCGATATAATGCACTTTTACCACTTGGCCAGTTGTCCGAAGATGCACAGCAATCCAGAAATAAGGATTATAAATGTTTCAGGTTACATCATTCTCGCAAATGTTCCCGAAAAGCTAGTAACAAAGATGTCTTTCATACTTTATTTTATACGTCAGACCCTTATATAACGAGCTTAAGACAATCTGTGTCGCGCAAAATTGTGGAACTTGAAGAAGAAGTCTTGCAACTATTACAATAAATATGTATTTATATATAATTATGTACATAAATTACACGCTGTATGTTATCATTATACAATTATAAAATTAAATGTCTAAAAACAAAATGAAAATTATTTACCGTCACTACTGAACGTCAGACCTTACTTTATATCTGTATACCGAATTTCATGTGTCTATAGTAACAAATAAAAAAGTTACAGATTTTTGAGACAGCGCCTCCACCATCGGCTCATAGCGCGGCGACGCGGCGCGACGAAGCGCGGAATTTTCGAGGGGTGTTCGTCCAGTATACGCAGTTGCTCCAATCCGCTTCACTCCGCACTACGGCCCTAATCGACGCATCTCCTCTCATCTACATGTATTTTATTTGTGAGCTGATTTGCGACCTTGGCACTGTGCAAGGTAGTGCAAGACATCATCACAAGGTTCAACAAAAAGCAGTGTACGTGTCTGCTGGCACTCGATATTGAAAAAGCATACAGTTTGGCAACTCGGTGTCGCCGCCTAATAAAATCCAAGCAGGCTTGCCCCAGGGTACAATTTTATCACCAATTTTGTTTAACCTATACATTGCAGACATCCCTAAATACTCCAACACCCAAACAGTTCTATACGCAGACGACACAATAACATACGGGCAGTTCTACTATGCTCAAACCGCCACTCAAAAAGTGCGGTATGACACAAATCTATTGGTTGATTTCTACAACAAGTAGAAAATCAAAATTAACGAGGACAAGACAGAGACAGTGACATTTACTAAAAAATTCACAAATATAACGATAAACTCAAAATTAACGACAAACCATTAACTGAAAATGGAACAGTCAAATATCTAGGAACAACCTTGGATAAGAGACTGTTCTTTAGACAGCACATCGGGAATACAATTAACAAGGCATATTCGACAAAGAGCAGACCCCACCGACTGATAAACAGACGAAGCAAACTAGGTACGGACAACAAATTTTTACTTTACAAAGCCGTAATTAAACCCACATTAACATATGCCTGGCGGCCTGGAGTCACATGTCGGATACACAGTACAAAAGACTCCAGACCACGCAGAATAAAATACTCCGACTACTAACAAACTCACACAGGTATATAAGACTCGACGACTTGCATAGACAGGCGGGATTGCCACGCATTAAAGAACATATTAAAGAGACGGCGACAAATTTTTAACAGAAAATATTGCTAAATCGCAACTTACAACGAACATAACCCAAGTCAAACGTATGATGCACCGCATCATACCCACAAATGTGCCTTTTTTACTTTCTTATACCTAATATAAGGAAGTATAGTAATCGTGATTTTTTTTCGACCTCGAGATTTTGATTGATATATACGTTTTGAACCCTTCTAAATCCATTCTGACTATTAGATGTCTTGTAACTAATATTCACATAAGTTTTTCTTAAGACCCATAATTGTGACTTTTTTTCACCAAAAAAAATTCATTACATCTAAGTGGTTGGGAGATAGTTAATAATAACATAGGAATGAATAGTCTAGAAAGAGGCTTCAAAAAATGTACTGATATACATAGTGTTACGCCACTGGACTGTGTAGACTGCTTAGATGAGACTGGAATTATATGCGAAAAGCTGGGAATATTCTGGAATGCTCTAGATCGTGTGAATGGATATATAAATAAGACACACGGTGGGCCGACCCTCAATCTTAAGTTGAACGTGAACGAGTACAGACGAAATAAGAAAGAGACTTATAAGTGTTCAAGTGTGATTATAGTTAAGACAGTAATTAATCTATTGTTGTTAATTGTTAATTAGTAAATAAAGTAATGAGTAAGTGTTACTTGGACTTTCAATCAACGAATCTACGAGTATAGGTGTTTGTGTGGATAGCAAACACGTAACAATAGTATTCCATTTAAAAATATCTGATCTGGCCAGCACATAATTTTCTTATACCAGTATATATATATCATCCTGATTTAAAAAAATCATTGTGTTTAATTCTTCACTTACCTCAATTAAATTTTAATAGCGTACCTTGAATGTTTCATTAGAATTTTTTAATAATTGATTATCAGCGTCATTCGATACTGTCAATAATAATTCATGTCATATATTTTAATAATTTTTTATTATTGACATTGACATTTTTGTAACTAAATTAGACGTCAGACTGTTAAATTTATCTTAACCCCATTTTGTGAGGTCAAATGTGTAAAATATTTCATTTTACATCAGCTTTATTTAAGTACTTGGCAAAATATATGTTATTAGCTTGATAAGTAGACATGATTTATAATCTTTCATTAAAAATATATTTTTTTTGTAGTCAAATACAAAATAGTTTGGGTCCCGTGGACCCCCTTTCAGCTGGCCAATTTTGCTCATCACCGAATTTTTCATTGTCTTTGGCCTTTAGAACAAGTGTATCAAATTTGAAAGTTTTATCTCAAAAACTGTGGCTGCTATCGCGATATTACAGACATGCGGACAGATTTTTTTCATAAAGTTATGTTTTTGATTATAATACGTCGAGATTCGTCCAAAAATGCAATAAAAATTTTTAAATTTTTTTCCAAAATTGTACCTTTTTTCTCCTTTCATTCATTATGTCCCTTCTGGTAGTACCACATTCACCAAATTTAATGTGTAACCTAAAATGTAGTTGACAATCTTAACTGCCAAATTTGGAAAGTCTCCCATCAGTATTTTTTTGAGTTATCGCGGATACACACATACACACACAGATCCACACACACATCCACACACACATCCACACACACACACACACACCCCGACAGACATCATTCAGAATACAAAGATCTTGGTTATTTTTGACCAAACGTGGTCTTGTAATAGTTGCATAAAGCGAATTAGTAATGCCAGTTTAAAAAAAATTGGGATTTCACATTAGGAACACGAAAAATTTCACTAATATAAAGTGTCTAAAAATATTACATAATAGCCTTTTTAGGTCTAACCTTGATTATTGTCAAATCATATGGTCACCTCTCTATCGCAACCTTATCAACCTCATAGAAAATATGCAAAAAAAATTCCTCAAATATCTCTTATTCAAGGAAACACTTATGTATGATCAATTAGCCCACTATAATGTATTGCTACTTAAGTATGAGTATGAAGCACTTGAGCTTAGGCGTGCTCATACTTCTATGATTTATGTATATGAACTCTTGAATATCAGACAACTCCTTGTTTTTATTTAAATTGCCAATTAATGTACCTAACCGAGTAAGTAGAAATTATGACTTATTCTCCGTTCCACCGTTCAGAACTAATCTGTATTTGGCTAGCCCATTAGTGAGACTATGTATATTGGGGAATCTTGCACATTCGAGACGACTTATTTACTCCCAACTTTTCCGAATTCGTTAAAAATGTTAAAACTATCTCCCTAAACGAAATTCAAGGTGCGTAGATTTTATAGGAATTAATTACTCGTACTTTGTGTCGATGTTTTTTGTGATATTTTTGTCTTGTTTTTTAGGTATTTTTATATTTAGCTATGTTACGTGTATTTTTATAATAGTTGTTTATATTTCACTATTTTGCTTGGTAAATTGTTAGATTATTTTTTCCTTATTTGTACTAGTAAAGTTGCAACTTTGTAATTGGGTTCTGCCTGTAAAGTCGTCGTAACTAAATAAGTATATAATTTTTTTTTTGTTTATTTCTTTCGTTTATGAGTATAAAAGTTAATTTGTGCTGAACCGAACAATAACCAAAGCACAATATTATCAACAGTATAAGGAAAATTTATTATTTGATTTTTATTTAAGAATGTCTTAGCTACACACTTTAATATTCAGCTCCATTTTGAAGTCATTGCACCACACAGAAACATTATAAATGTCTTCCTATAACAGAATATAATTATTTACGTTTTCTATTCTGCGATATAGCTTGCAGTCATTTGTGAAGAGAAGGCAAGTAGAGTTATTGAGTACGTCAGACAGATCATTAATAAATGTGGTAAAAAAGCAGTGGACTCAAATTGCTTCCCTGCAGCGCACCAAAACTAGCTTCAAAGGATGATAATTGATAACTGATAACCGTTTAATTTGATATAAAATTATCTCCTATAAAGATAGGAGCATAATAAATTAATAATATCAGGGTTTATTTCATACTTTAATTTAGTAATCAAAATCTGGGTCCAATCTGTCGAATGCTTTAGCTATATTCGTGTAAATTGTATCCAACTGTATATTATCTCCTATGGAGTTTTTAGCATTTGAACAATATTCAATAGATTAGTATTAGTAGATTTTGTAGGTAAGAAACCATATTGAGAAATGGATAGTACAGGTTTAACTTAACTGTGGATATTTTCATTAAGAACACACTCAAATAATTTTGAAAAGGCACATAGAACAACAACGGGTTCGTAATTTCTTATTATTTTTTATCACCGGATTTGTGAACAGATAATAGATACCCCAGTTTCCACTTTGACGGATAAAAGCTATTTTTGTAACTATTACAGTAATTTATTTTAGATCTCGGACGGGTGATTGCTGTACATATTGTAAACACATAGAAATTTTGTTCCCTGACAATATAAAATCAAGGTAAACATTTGAAACCTTGATTTTTAAATATTTACCTTGATTTTATCTTCATCAGTCTAATTAATAAATGGAGTTTTTTATTAAACTTACTAACAAGTATTTGTTAAATTTAACAGTTCAATTTTTTAGGACAGCGAAACATTTAATCATGGTTTGACGCCACAAGCAGCTCATATTTTGAGTGTTGTTTTCATAACACTTACTCTTCATGCCGTTGATCGACAAACAGATTACATGAACAGATTAGATCATCTGTTAAATGAAAAACTGAAAAGTGAACAAGAAGAAGCTAATATTATTCAAATCGTTAACAAAAACTTATTATTAAACATATTACCGAAACATGTGGGTATGTATATTTTTAGATTAGCAGAGAAAAGAAAAATATTTAAATTATTTAAAAACATAATATCGTTCTTGTTCGTAATTGTTGACTCCACTTGCTTGATATCAGATACAGTTTAACAAAATTTTAATTAAATTTTGCACAGGCACTGAAATATGGTTCAAATTCAAAATCAGCCTGTTCTCTCATAAAACTTCGACCACAATGCGAATCTGATGGGATCGACCATTACTGAGTACAATATAATCGTCACCCAAATTCTGCGCGAAAGAAATAAAAATTTCTCTCTCACATCTATCTTTGTCTCTAATACAACTCATACTCTCACCTATCAACACCATCAATTCAGTCATCATTATTTCTCTCCATACCTAAATCGTGTTGCTCTATATATAAATCTAATCTCGTTTCACTTAACAATAGCAGAGAAAATCTTATATCAATATCTAAGAATCGAAATCCTACCAAACATACCATTTTACAAAAATCAGTTTGCCTGTCAAGCTGGCAAATCTACAGGAGACAATCGAAGAAGTTTATAAACCAATATATAAGTTTAAAAAATAGAGATTATTGAAGATCGTGTTGCTGCAAAATTTTCATCATTTGAATTATACGGGGTTTGGCAAGATTTTTATTTCTCTATTCATTTGCTCTTAAATGCTTTATTTTCCATCTTGTTTGTAAACTACTCGCAAAAAGAGCTAGAGAGCTACTTGAACTCAGCAAATCAGAATTAAGGATACTAACAGGCCTTCTCACAGGCAGGAACGGATTTAGACTTAGGCCCGCGAGGCCCGGGCCTAGGGTGGCAAAATTTTAGGGACGGCAACATTTTAAAGACACCTAAAACTTTAAAGGCGACTAAAATTCAAAATCGATTGGGTTTTCCGTTGACTGATTGAACAACTTTTAGAGTTTGTTCTCTCGCTTTTATGATTCAAAGATTACAAGTAGAGGAGACCAGGTAACCACGAAACACGGGGAACTATGCGACAGTTCCAATTTTTACAATATAATTCGGTCTACGTAAGCGACATCTTGTAACACGATGCCGAAACCTGTCTGTTTTCATGTTATGTAGTCGTAGTACGAGAGTACAAACGCGGGAGTGGAACGGCAGTATAAGGTGTAAAGTGAGGATAAAAGTAAAATATGTCTACTTCAACAAACTTAATTTTTGCATTGGCCGAAGTTTGCAGTATATCTCGCACCAACGTTTTAATTTTTTTTTACGAACTTAGAAAGTATTTTGAAAAAACATCCAACATTGGCAAATGGCAATAGGATTTTTAATATAGATGAAACAGCCACAAAAATTGTTCGGGGTGAGTCACGTGTCATCGCAGAACGAGGCACTAAACAAATTTGTCGTGACTAGTGGTGAAGAAGGCATATTAGTCACAACCGGTGCATTGATAAGTGCATCGGGTAATACGATTCCACACTTTTTGATTTTTCCCTGGGTGCACTTCAAAGATCACATACTTGTTGAAGCCCCACTTGACACTTTAGGGTTGGCCCAACCAATTGGCTGGATGACGGCTTTTCTCTTCGTTGAGGTTATGAAACATTTCATTCAGCACACCAGTAGCTCTCTAGATAATCCTTCCTTATTAATATTCGATAACCATGACAGTCACCTCTCACTGGAAGTAATCAATTTGGCCAAGACTTATCGTGTTGAAATAATAACATTACCACCCCACTCAAGCAACAAATTGCAGCCTCTTGATGTGAGAGTATTCGGACCATTCCAAACTTATGATCGTGCTGCTCATGATTCTTGGATGATCAGAAATCCGGGGAAAACATTCTCCATTTATAATGTTGCAGAGTGCATAGAAATCGCTCATGCAAAAGCTATGACCGGAAAACATTCAGGCAGCTTTTAAAAAAGTGGGTATTTTCCCGTATGACCGATATGTTTTTACAGAAATCGACTTTTTACCTAGCAAGATCACTGATCGTCCTGATCCCACAATAGAAGATAGTCCATCAGATCAGATATCATCTGAGTCATCAAATGTAATCGAACCAGAGGCAACAGTTCAACAACCGCCTACAAAAAAAATTTATTTCGCCAAAAGAATTTAGAGGATTTCCGAACGCTGGCAAACGCAAAACTAATCAAAAGGGCAGGAAAGAAGGTAGAAGTTTCGTACCCACTAATACTCCTGACTTGAAGCTGCTGAAAGAAAGAAAAACTCTCAGACAGTCAGAAAATCCCAAGAAGGTGCAGCGAGCTATTTTTGAAACCTCTAATTCTAAAAAACACGTTGAAGATTACGCATCCGAATCAGAATCTGACAACGCATCTATAAACAAAGAAACTCGTATGGACCTGGAAGAAGAACCCGAAAAGGGAGATTATGTATTGGTCGAATTTGTAAAAGGCGTTTTTATGTTAGTCAAATTCTAATGGAACAGAATATCGAAAAGTAGAAATTTTCTTTATGAAAAGCCACAAAATCAAGTGGATTCATCACACCCTAAGCAGTTGACATTTGCTTAGTTAAAACTGACCATAAGTCTAATCCAGGAAAAGTGGTCTAAAGCAATTTCATCCTATGATTTTTCGTCCAGTAAATTTTCATCTACTATCATATGGCCCTTGTAATTTTTATCCCTACAAATCGAAAATATTCATTTTCGAAGTATCGTATTATTATACAGGGTGTCTCTAAACCTTGTGGCCAAACATTGGGAGGTGTTTCTATATTGAAAAATAAAATGATTTTATTCTATAACAAAATATCAAATTACTCTGGACCAATTTTCCTGAACCAATTGTCCTGGGCCATTTGCACGAGGATGGAGACTTAGGGAACCATGAAAATAAATTATTTGTATTAATCTAAGCGGTTTCTGTTATTTCCCACGGAACATTTGCCGGTGCATATAAGAAATTTATGTCTGTCTCATTGTTCCACGTGAAGTGTCTTATTGTTCCCCGTGGTGGGGAACAATGAGACATTTAGCAACAAAAAAATGACAGATCTAACAGTCATTCTATTCAATTCAAAATTAAACCATGCTTTCTACGTCCCAAATTAATGTGTATTGCCGTAGAATAAAATAAATCAGATAATTTCGTTGTACAGATTTAGAAAAACTCGTTGCAAGAAAAGTGTTCCATTGTTACCCGGTCTCCCTTGTGTAATCACTAAAATCTAAAATGTCAAACAAAAAGTTAAAAAAAATAAATTACTCTTAAGCATAGCATATTATCCATTTGTAAAACTAAATTATTTTTATATTATTCAGTAAAATATAAACGTAACGTTTGTCTGTTACTTAGTAATAAAAAAAAATTATATCACTATGTTTAATCATACCATTGTGGGCTGACCCAAAAAAGCTGCTTAACTTTGTTTTTTTTTTCCAATCTCTTATGAAAATTTTGTAGTTTTACGATTTGAGACCCTTTCCAAAGATTAGCATGATTGAAAAATTTTTAAAGATTGCTCAAGAATTTTGAAAATCATTAAAATTAGAAAACATTGGATACGAGACAAGAAAAATAAATCGTAAGTATATTTTTAACGTTTCATTCCAACTTATGAATAATTTAATTTGGAAAGATCTACGTAGAAAGTGGAATATTAATATGGATAATTAAACGTCCCGATCCAAATTATTTTTGACAGGATTTATTTATCACCATCAGCGACGTTTCGATTACAAGTATAATCATCATAATAAAGAATCATATAATTAATAAATTGTGCCAAAAATAATTTGAATCATGACTTGGCTTATTTATTCGCATTTATGTATACCATTACAAAACAAGAAGAGCGCCTCATCGAAATAGGCCTAGGCGCAATTTAATTTAAATCCGCTCCTGCTCACAGGTCATTGCCCACTGAGACACCATCCCTGGGCAAAAATGGGCAAAACTGAAAGCAACATAATGTCGCATTTGTACAGGTGAAACGGACACCACGGAACAAATACTTTGCTCATGCAAATTCCTAATCTACCAAAGGCTACATTTGGAGCAGGTATCCACACACCTGCCGAAGGGGGAACCATATCCTCTAGGAAAGTTGTAGGCTTTTTCAGAAGCCTACAAAAAAGGGGTCCACATAGATATAAGGGTTATTACAAAAGATCTTTCTAGGTCGGAGTGAAGGGAGGCCACTGGAGACTTAACGACCTACTCGCAATCTAATCCCCATACAGTAACACTACTTCCTCTAAATTACACTACCTGAGCATTAATGTTCTCTTCTTCACACCTCTCACTCCATACCAAAATACGTCCACACGACTGATACCTACAGGTTGAAAATTAAAATTTTACCTCATATAAAAAGAATGAAATGTTTAAAAATTTATTTAAAAAAAATCATATTTAATTTGAAAAAAATTATATGTCCTACATCAAGCTTGAAGATTTTCTTACAGAAGTAATATAAAAAATTCTTCTTATGGGGGACCGCTTAATATTTTTCATATTAATCAAATAAAGTTAATTTAAAGACAGAAATGCAGCATAAAAAATGGATTAAATTCCTTTCTGATTTCTTTTTTTGTATAAAATATATACAATAATAATTCAGTTCTTCGAAACTAAATGAAAAAAGCAAATTATTGATATTATAGAAATGGCGGCTTACCAATTTACTTAATTTACTGTATTCTTCAATTTTGGTGAATTTATTAGTTTTCAATGACTTCCCCGTAATTACAAAATATGTCATGCTCCTTTCTAAAATTTTTGACACAGCAAGAAAAATAATGTGTTATTTTTATCTCAATGTAATTATTATCTCAAAAAATCTACTAATGCAATAACTGACAAAACTTTAAAACCATTATGATTCAAGCTTTTACCCACAGGAGAATATTTAGAAAACATCTTTTAACATTTATTCGCTTTCCGAGATAGGCACGAGAAGGTGAGTCATCTCATTCTAAAATATATCACACAGAAACTACCAAAAAATAGTATAATTTTTGGAACAAAGGAAATAAACTTTGAAAAAAATAAATGTTCCCTGAGAAAAAACACTCTGCAACTACTCTCTATACTAATTTCCAAAAGCTATCTCCGGAAGGGTCAGGCAACGTGCCCTTCCCCAGTTTCTTTTCAACCCAGTTTTGCTGACACACAAATTTACATCGAGCACAGCCTAGCTGTGGAATTTCGGGGCGGTAGATTGCAGGTCTCCCAGTTCATACTGAGTTTTCGAACTATTTTAAGAGCTACCAAATCTACAAGGAATTATATATACACATCCGAATGATTGGCTATTATTTATTTATTTATTTATTTATTTTACACTATTCAATAGGTCGAAAAACCCAATTACAGAATAGGAACAATACAAAAAAAAGATATAATTATACACTTAAACCATAAACATTGATATTTGACAAGATAAATATTAAATATAAGTATACACAGAGACAAATAGAATAAAAAGTCAAAGAAAATAGAGAAAAAAATATCAGGAAAAGTATAATAACATGGATTCAACCAAGAAATGAAGAAATAGGGCAACTATAAATTCAACTTTTTAGTTGACGGTATATTGCAGGATATAATGTCGATTGCGCAATATACAGGATCATGGTACACCTCCCTTTTCTTCTTTAGTTTTGAAGATAATTGATGGAAATTTGGGTTATCCTATATACATAATAAGCGGCACTTTTTGAAATACAAGTGATTTTTTTTTCACTTCCGGTTTCGCCGGAAGTGACACTAACTTTCGATTTTTAAATAGAACACCCTGTATATTATTGCTTTTTTTGAATTCTGCATAATTTACTGAATCCAACGATACCAAATAAGTGACATTTCACACGTCAGTATTTTTTTTAATATAATTTTTAGTTTTCCGTTTAAGTGTGCCATGACGGTTCCGATTTATTCTAAATGACCCGTGTAATGCTAGAAAAATAGAATTCCCATTAAAAATACTAAATTACATGATTTATGAGCAAATAAAGTTCATCAAAATGATTTTTGGGGTCAAAGTCAATTTTTTTCAAATGGAACCATATTGGTACCGTGGTGCCATTTATTAGTACAATTAATAAGGAATTTATTCATATGTCGTATTAAAATGTTCGATAAATACAAACAATATTACCGCTAAAGGAAAATAAGAAAATACAATTTTGTTCTAATTAAATGTTGAGAAGTAACTAACTAAGGTGGCTTTGAAAACAATGAAATATTTAGCTTGTCAAACATTTGTTGGTTTACCGGTGTTTTTATTGTGTCTTTAAAAATTGTTTAAAATTCTTGTTAATTGTGTTCAAAATGCCGTAAATTTATACAATTATTGAAATAGTGGACATGTTAATTATTTATGGAGAATGTAGAAAAAATGCCGTTGTGGCTAGACATCTTTATGCCGAATGATATCCTGATAGACAATGTCCAGCGAGAAATTATTTTAATCGTTTTGAAAATCAATTCCGAAGTGAGCCCAACAATGATCCCGAAGAAAATTTCATTCTTGACGAAGGAACGGAAATTAATGTTTTGGCTCCAGTAGCAGTTGATAAGACTGTCTTTAAGGCAAATTGGGTTTGAAGTAAGCTGAATTTCGCACAAATACCACTATAAATCTTTTTAATACCAATTACACCAGCACTTGTACGAAAATAATTACGAACGTAGGATGGAATATTGCAATTGGATATTGCAGAATAGCGTGCAGCCAAACAATGATTTTTTGGGAATGATTTTATTTTCGGACGAGTCTAGGTTTACAAATTTGGGATTATTTAACCGACAAAATACAAAATATTGGTCACAAGAAAATCAGAATTTATTACGGGAGGATAACTTTTAAGTGCAGTTCGATTTCAATGTTTGGCTTGGAATAATCGGTAGTAGAATCATTGATCCAATAATATTTGAAGGAACCCTGACTGGTGTCAAATACTTGGGATTTCTGCAAAATGAAATTGAGGACAGTTTAGCTTAATTACCTTTCCATTTACTACAGGTAATGTATTTCCAACAAGATGGCGCTCCTCCCCATAATTCAAGCATAATAATTGATTACCTTCAACGGAGATTCAGAGAACACGTAATTTCGACAAATGGTCCTGTGAGGTGGCCATTAAGGTCACCTGATGTAACACCCTTGATTTCTTTGTTTGAGGTCATTTAAAAAATATTGTCTATGCAATCGCCGTTGCAACTCGTGATGACCTGGAGATACGAGTAAGACGCTCAATTAATAGCATAACGGCCCAGCAATTGGCGAACGTTCTTCAAGAAACAGCTATGCGAGTTCTGAAGTGCATTGAAGTTAATGGACAGCATTTTGAACAACTCTTGTAATGTTTTGTGTTCATTTTTTGTATTCCAATGCCACCTTATGTATAACAAAGTAATTAGAACAAAATTGTATTTTCTTATTTTCTTTTAGCTGTAATTTTGTTTGTATTTATCGCACATTTTAATACAACATATGAATAAATTCCTTATTAATAGTACTAATAAATGGTACCTCGGTACCAATATGGTTCCATTTGAAAAAATTGAGTTTGGCCCCAAAAACCATTTTGATGAAATTTATTTGCTCATAATCACGTAATTTAGTATTTTTGACGGGATTTCAATTTTTCTAGCATTACACGGGTTATTTAGAATAACTAACGTTATACAAACGTTTAAACCACAATGTGTTCCCATTGGGTTATAATTATTACACATATTGTGCAGAGGAGAATATTTTTTTATATTCGTTCGTGCAGTTAATAAATAAAACATATTTATATTTCTCTGTTTTGCCCCAACTCTAGGAGTATGAAAATTTAACATACTTTGTTTTGGGTACAGTTTATATTGTTATGAATGATCTTGTGCAAGAAATCAGATATCCTTTTATGCGTCTATGCTCAAGCGAGTCGAGACCAACATTTGCGATAAGTTCGTATTGAGACATTGAGGGAAACCAATAGCAGGATATTCCCCATCTGTTCTAAATTTGGCATATTTTAAAAATCCTCGCTGAATTCCTTCCAAATTATCAGTATATGTAATGTAATTAGGACACCATATGGTTGCCGCATATTCTGAATTACAGCGGACTAAGATGGTATATAGTAGTTTCAGTGTGCTAACTTTCTGAAAGTTACGGCTATTTCTGATAATAAATCCTAGAGCTTTGTAAGTCTTTGTGACAATATAAGTAATATGACTATTAAAGGACAGCTTTTTATCAAAAGTGACTCTCAAATTACAGAAATTATCAGGTATTGAGAATATGTTATTATCGAGAGAATAATCAAAATGTATCAAAGATTTTTTTAGTGGAATACGACACTGTGTTACATTTTTTGATATTTAAAGGTAAATTATTTTTTATGCACCAGTCCTTGACAAAAATCAAATCTTGTTGTATTTCGAGACAGTCATCAATACTTGCAACTCTGCGAAAAATTTTCAAATCATCAACATAAAATAGGCATGAAACTGATAGGTTATCAACAATATCATTGATAAATAATACAAAAACGGGTCCTAATATTGATTCCTGGGGAACGCCCGAACTGTCAGATACCTCGACAGAATTGCAACCTATTTGAAAAATAAGATTTTAGTAACGTCAGGAAGTCTTGAAAGAGACCAGAATTAATCAACTTGTTTAAAGTATATCATGGTCAATTCTGTCAAAGGCCTTCGAGAAATCAGTATATATCACGTCGGCTTGAAATCCCTCATCGATGGCATCAGTTAAATTTCTGTCATACAAAAATGGTTGTTACAGTTGATCTGCGTTTAACAAAACCATGTTGAAACATCTATGATCAAGTGTTTGCAATGAGAAAATGTGTGATCAAATAATAGCATTTTAAAACATTTTGCAAGTTACAGATTATGATAATTGGATGTTAGTTACCAATTTCAGACCGATTACCTTTCTTAAAAACTGGAGTTATCTTAGATAATTTCCATTGTGAGGGAAAAATATTTATTTTTAAGGACAAATTAAAAAGTTTAGAAAGGGGTTCTGCAAATATTAACGCACAGTCACGTAATAAGAAAGCTGGAATTCCATCTTGTCAGCTTGGGCTTGAATTGTTTTAAACAAATGAGAACATTATTTTCACTATGAAGGTGAATTTAGTTGATCATAGTTATTAAAATTTTTAACAAAATTGTCATTATCTGCTAAAGTGTCGATGTCGTAATGTTAACAGTCTTTTATGCTAGACTATGATAGATGTGGGAATTGTGTTCCTAAATTTTAGACAAATGGGACCTGACTGGATGGCTGAGAAATAACTGTTAACACTTTATATTACCAACCTTGTAAATGTGCTAGCTTTGGAAGTGATTATGCCAAAGTGTGCTTGCTATAGGATATTTGTACCAGAGTTTCCAAAACTTAAAATGAACAGAAGGGGCTTGCGTAAATCTGACCCCATCTCAAATACAATGCTGATTTATTTATTATGTAGGGGTGTGCTAGCCGTAAAACTAATTATTGTGCTAGTATGTGCTCGATGTAAAATGAGTGTGTCAGCAAAACTGAGGAGACCATGTTGGCCCACTGGCCCCTCGCGGAAATACATTACGCCTCAATTTTTGGCTGACAACAAATTTAAAAATGACCTCTTCAAACTTTGATTTTCTTTTTTAATTTTACGTTTCTTTTCTTGTAACATTTTCTTCCAACCGTGATGAAAACAATGAACACAATGCACGGTGGGCAAGATTTTAAAAACCGCGATCTAAATGGGATTTTTTGTTTTAATTATTTTTTAATTAACATTAATTAACTCAAAAAATTGTCACTATTATAATAAATCAGTATAGAGCTATTAATTTTTGACTCTGCATTATGTGTGACGATTTTGGAGCTCTTCAAAGTAGAAAGAAAACCAGGAAATTTGTAAACATGCAATTTTCTTTAAAAACGTACATTTACCTTAAAATATAATTTAGTTTTTATAAATACTAAGACACTAGCTATAATCACGCGCATTTCGCTATCCAAGTTGAGATAATCTGAAGATTGAAACATAAAAAGTTTTAATCATCTCCAGATTCTGAGAACAGAACGGCATTTTGACATAGGAAACAAATCGCTCGACTCTTTTATTTTACTTACTATGTATTTTATTTTAGCAAAATTATACCTCGATATAAATCGAGAAATGAAGGATCTATACTATGAAGACCATAATGATGTGGCAATTATATTTGCTTCGATTATAGTGGAAGAAGATTTACAGGATATTTTAGGGGATACTAAATTTCTTATATTAATGAATGAATACATTACATCATTTGATACGGTAAGATTGTTAATTCATAGAATTCAGGAAGAATAGGTAAATGCTTTTTCAGTTGATCAACCGAAAGGAATTTCGTACCATTGAAAAAATAAAAGTTGCCAAGTGGACTTATATGGCAGCATGCGGTTTATTTCCTGGAGGAAAAGGATATCAAGTAGAAAGACACGTGACAAGTGCCACTCTGGAAACGTTACTAAGTTTTGCATCGAATATGTACAAGCAACTATATAAGTTCAATCGATATTATATGCAAAATTGTCAGTTAAGAATAGGTAAGAATAATATCATCTAAAAATTTTCTGTGACGTTTTGCCGAGTGTAATTAGCAGTGGCGTGTCTAGGGAGGAGCTCTCTTCGCTGTGTATTATTGCCGCCCTAGCTCCCAAAGCAAAACGCTGCTTGAAAATTCGATTAATAATTACTAAAAGCGGTTGAATGTGCGAAACTGAGATGCAGCGACCGCGGAAGTCTGTACATATACACGATCTCAGGTTATGCATATTACATCAGTTCACTTTCTCCTGGTACATAGTTTATTTATTGAAGAATAAGATGACCTTAACTTTCTATCGCGTATAAATAAATTTATATCTGAATTTCCCAATTTGCCAATTGCCAATTTAATGAACTTTAAATTGGCAACTGGCAAATTGGGGAAATTCAGATATAAATTTATTTATACGCGATAGAAAGTTAAGGTCATCTTATTCCAATTTCCAATTTCCAATTTAATAAAATTTATTCAACATTATGTACATATCAGAGAACTTAATTAGTCGCCTACTACATTTCGGCTTACAAAATAAATAAATATTTACATAAACACAAAAACATAGAAATAGCCAAAGTATTTTACTCGCCCTGGACGAGTCCAGGGCGAAAAGCAGAATGTCGATTTTCCACCTGTATCGGTGGGTCCCCGAGGCATCTGGCCAGGTGGTGGGCCCGATGTGGCTGGGTTGGCGTCTTCTAGTTGTTAATCGTAGGTTGACGCTTACCTATCAACAGCGTAGAAAAAACAAATTAATAAATTGCAATAGCATTTTAAAAATTAAAAACAATATCAAATAGTAAAAATGTCGTTATAGTAAGAGTCGTGTAGGAAAAAGCTCAAGAAAAAACCTGCTTAAGAGAATTGAAATTTAGAATGTCAGTCTAATAAGGGGTGAGAAAGCAATAGAGCGGTCATCGAGGGAAGTTACGATTATGGGTAGGTATAATATAATTTGGAAAAGGTACTGAAATTTGAGATGTCTGTCATTGTGTGTCTGAAAATATGGTTATTCAAAAAATATTGGTAAATTCGATTTAAAGTAACTATACCAGAACAATGATACTGTTGTGTTTGCTAGCACCATTTGAATGGGTAGAGTGCACATGACTGTAGGCGACATGCGATATATCGTGAGTATTAGGGCGTTTTCACATTGCTCGACACGATATCGTTCTCGCCAGATGACACAATATCGTGGGCACGATAAACAATGAAAATATAGGCATGCCTTCAGACTGAACGATAACGGCATCGTCCACGGTAACGGCATATCATTGGATTTGTACGGCATGCAATATATATTTTCCGGCGTTTACTACCATGTTTTTGAGTTGAGCTTCTTAGCGTATCCTTAATAGAGAAAAGTAGATCTTTAAACTTTTCCTTAAAATCGAGTTTCAATTTGCTGAATTGATATTTTAGGCAGAGTTGATGACTCTAGCATCGATTGCGCATCTTGAAATTATAGAGAGAGAACAAATTTTATTTCCATTAATTAAATTATTATTAAAATTTATATATTTCAGAAGGCCCGTTTATTTTTTACAGGTATTTTTTGTAATTTTACGGTAAAAATGCCTCCGTCAATATAATTTCAGTTCTTCTTCCAGGGAATGTGTATGTTTACCGTTTTCAATACTATTGAATATGTGTGGATTCCATTTTATTTTGTATTGACAACCAAATTAAAACAACACTACCAACTAGTAAACTGTTGATAATAAGTGAATGTGAAAGTACCTACGTTATATCGTCAAAGGCAATGAGGTAACAAGTCATACATTAGTATTACAATAATAAATGTCTGTGTCCGTAAAGTATAAAATAAATTCATTATTTCTTAAAACAAAAGTATTTAGAAAAAATTCTCAAACACGTCGATTTTTAATTTCAATTTTGCACCTTTTACTTTATTTTTTTTGGTTATGATGTCATCATTGTTTCCGTTATGACGCCATCGATATTTTTTAAATGGAACACCCTGTATATTTCTCTGATTCAACAGCTGATTCCAAAAATGTATACACTTAAGGTCTAACATTGATAAGTTGAAAGATAGGGCCATTTTGAATATAAGAATTTAATAATAGTCACTAGGACTAATGGTTAGTTAATAATAAATATAATTTATAGTAAATGTTCGAACTGTACTCCTTGTTGTAGCTGACAGTACCCTAAACGATGAATAAAGCGTTGCTGAACCTTGTTTATAGTTTTCTGAGAAATGTTGTTTATTTCTGTTCTAATTCTCTTGTTTAAATCAACAATGTTTCTGGTTTGGTTTCATAAACTAAGTTTCTTAGATGGCCTCACAGAAAATAATCTAATGGATTGAGGTCCGGTAACCTTCATGATCATTCGATGGGTCTACCTCTACCAATCCACCTGTTCAGAAATATTTGGTCAAGATACCTTCGAACGTCTGCTGCATAATGCTGCATTTAATTTAAGAGTGCATTTATCGGAGAAAATATTATTTTTTTATCAGAAGAGGATCACCATATTCATCGTTTCACAAAATTGTATCCTCCGATCTGGATCATCATCACTTAATTCTTGCACAAGCTTAATCTTAAAGGGATGCCGTTTTTCTAATTTTAATACTGTATGTCCTGATGTTTTAATAGCATCAAAATCGCGACTAACCTGGCGAATGTTGGTGTTGAGATTTTCTTCAACAATTAGTAAAATATTTAATTTTGTATCCTCGTCAACACCTGGGCGACCTGTTTTGGGTAAATCTTCCACTGTACCAGTCTCTCTAATTTTTTTTTTAATTTTACTCACTGTCGATTGAGTTATAGGTCGTTCTGGTTAGTATTAAATAAATTACATACTTCTTGTTGAGTTCGCATCCTATCACCATACCCAATCATCGTAAGAATTTTAATTCTCTGCTTTACAGATACACTCATTAAATGGCCGTATCTTCCAACTTATCAATTTTAATCGCTAAGTGTGCTAATATTTGAAATAAGCCGTTAAAGCAGAATCCAAAAAGGAGAAATATACAGGTAGTTCCATTTAAAAACTATATCGGTGACGTCATAAAAGAACCAATGATGACGTTATAACCAAAAAAATAAAGGATAAGGTCAATTGAAATTAAAAATCTATGTGTCCGAGAAATTTGTCTAAATATTTTTGGTTTAAGAAATAATGAATTTATTCCATACTTTACGGACACACTGTATATAAAGAACATGTTAGAATATGTACTGGATATACTTGCCAGTTGGGTGACACTTGACATTTAAAACGCATGTACTAGATACGAATTTCTTATGAATTCTGCATGAATTTTTGAATATACCTGGTACAAACAAAAATACTTTGCGTATATTCATAGTATATGAGTGTGCTATATCGGAGTATCGAAGGACGCTGATAATAATTAATTATTTAAAAATTTTAAAGAAATGTTTCAAGATACCCTTTAATTTGTTTTTATAAACAAACGGGAATATGGCATTTAAATACGATATAGTAACATTGATTCAATCAATGGAATCCAAGCTCTGTTTGTGGGATAATGACGCCCAGAATTTCTTTATACGATACAGCCATTCGAAAGTGCGTATCGTGTCATTTTATATTGTCTTGTAGGTGAATTAATAAGTAGGTCAATGTAGATACAGCCATATGAAAATAGCTGGAATATTTTGTAACATTTTAAAATGGGCGTAAAAGTCTCTCTAGCCTATACAATAGGGTGTATCAATTATCGTCTCAGATACAGAAGTCAGAGCAAGTAAAGTCTTCCATTATATGCCGCAATGACAAGCCAATCACAAGACTCTGTGAAACCAATGAATATCGCCACGATATTGTGTCGTCTAGCCACAACGATATCGTGTCGTGCAATGTGAAAATGCAAAAAAATATAATTTTGTGTGGCCATTACCTACGAAACAACAATTAAGATCTCAATTTACCCATGCTAAAAAACGCCTTGAGAATAATATATAATGAATGAAGTATGTGTTAAACAAGTATGGCTAACTGTGAATAAAACCTCTGATGCAAGAAATAACAAGGAGGTCAATGTGTTAATTCGAATTTTAAATATAAATGGGCCGTCAAACTCATATTTACTGACTAGTAATAGTTTATCCTTATCTCAGTCTTTGGAAATAGTGACAAAATAAACTTGGTATTACAGATGTTAACGGATGATTCTGGTATTCGTGTTGCCAAGAAATTTCAAGACGTGTTAATTAAAAATTTGGGTTTTAAAAATCTGTGTGACAATTAAAAGTTCCTAAGTGATGGAAGTGCTGCAGACTCTCAACAATATTTTGCATACGCGAATATTACATCTTTTTATGTACAACGTTTATTTTCAAAATACACGTCGACGTTTGCAGCAAAACGTAGACATTTATCAGAGAATACTATAGAAGATTTATTAATGATCCTGAACCATTCATGGACAAAATATAAGAGGTAAATCCACGTAATTAGTTGCACTTACATTAAATGGCAACGGTAACCCAGCGCGCCACTGGAATTCGCACATTCAACCATCTTTAAAAATTACAGAAAATAAATCGTTCCATTTTTAAACATTTAATGACCTGTGTGAGTAGTATTAGTTAAAGTTTGATTGAGAATGCTACATGCAATATGTTCGTGATGTTCTTTATAGTTGCAAATAAATTGCTCTGTTGTGTTCCGAAATCTTGATTACTTACTTGTTCTTCTCTGACTTCATATTTGGCTTACAGGCTCACAGCTGTAACTCGATGAGAATGGTTCGTTATTTTTATTACTTCTGTATCCAAACCAATTTTTTTAGCAGATGCAGCTGTCCATTTGGAAATATACAGCGAGAGTGGTTTCAAGTCGAACAGGCGTTAAAAGGAAAGCAAATAATGACGCATATTAATTATGCCCTATCCACCTGTAGTGAGAACGGTCATCAATGTTCCACATAATAAATATACACATACATCATTTACTTTCATTTAACACCTGTTCGAGTTGAATGAGCGCTCGCTGTATGTTGACCAATCTGCATATTTTTTGTATCAGAAGTTACTTTTTCAATGTGTTTCTCATTACCTTCAGTAACCTCTATCTGCTATAAATCTATATCCATTTTGTGAAGCAACATAGGAGAGTTAAAAGATGACGCTGTGTTCCCAAGACATGAATGTATTTAATTTGTGTATACAGGGTTAGGCAAAAATAAAGAATAAAATTAAAATTAAATATCGGAGGATTATAATATTCATATTATTTTTCTATAGAAAATTAAATAAACAAACTGATATATTAATTACAATATAAATATCCTAACAATTGCTGAAGGTAAATATAACGAAGATTAAATATCAAAGTTAAATTCCGAAGTTAATTAAACAGACAAGTTAAATTAGGGAAGTGGTACCCGTGTGAGTCCATAATACTAAGATCATTGGTGGTGTAAATAAGATCATTGGTGGTGTAAATAATAGGTCCCTTTTCTTACAAACTTCTTATTTAAGCCACCGGTTTCGTGGTATTTATATAACGTGTTACCACATCTTCAGGCAAAAAAACTAAATTTTTTTTGAAATCATTAGACGGTAATAAATAGAAGTAAAAATTGACAAATATAAGGTTAAAAGTATAAAGATAAAACTTATGTTAAAATAAAAATATGTAAAGATTTGTCCATTTTTGAAGGTAATAAACAACCAAACAGTAGAATGCATCACATTCAAAAATTTATGTTAAATTGTAAATTAATAATTTAAAACAAATTGATTATTCAACGCTATATCATAAGTCATAAGTTCATAGATTAATGACAGGTTAATGTAAGAACCTCCGTCTTGAAATATAACAACGCGATCTTTCAAGTTATATGTCACCATGTAAGGTTTCGTATTACTAAGTTTAATAAGACCAATTAAAAGACAATCCAAAACTTCAAAATTGGCTCAATAAAACCACAACAAACTACACCAAAACCCCAAAACTTTGTTTTTTGCAAAAACAACCAGCGATGACACAAAGACAAAACTAAAAACTGTGTGGAGTTATAAAGCAAATATCAAAATAAAACCGAAAAAGTCGAAGTAGAATCAAATGTTACCTGTGAATTGAGTGAGTTAACTGTGTTTAACTTTATATACCGAAGAATTTCTAAAGACTCTAAGTTATTAGGTAATCCACCTTTGTTAACCAAGTGTAGTGCATCAAAACCAGTACCTTCATTGAATCTATGGTCTTCGTTAAGTAGGTGTTCAGCAAACTGTGAAAAACCTGTTTGCAGTATGAAGTGTCTAAGATATTCTTTTAATCTTGTTTTGAAATTTCTGTATGTTCTACCTACATAAAAGCTTTCACATTTGTCTAATAATGGAATTTTATCTTTGTTGTTTACAAAATATTTATTAAGAGAACTAGATGTTTTAAAATCTATATTGCAGTGGTTGCTAAATATATTAGCTATTCAGTAAGAGACTGGTCCTATATATGTATGTTTTATTTTTATGTTTTGAACCTTATATTTGCCAATTTTTACTTCTATTTATTATCTTCTAATGTTTTCAAAAAATTGTTAGACTTGTTGCCTGATGATGTGATAATACTTTTAGTATAAATACCACGAAGCCGGTATATTAAAGAATTTATGAGAAAAAGGACCTATTATTTACACCATCAATAATGTTAAACAAATTAAAGTGTATTTCACGAAAGGTTCATTTTCGCATATATTAAGAAAAAGCGCCCCTGGCTCTATCCGTCCTTGTCTGTAAGCAAAACTGCAAATATATCAGTTTTGGTTACAAATAGTTTTAAATATAGACAAGGTCGGATAAAGCCCATATTTGAGATAGGCCATATGCTCTTTGAATCTAGTTTGAACTGATTGGCTAGTTTGCCCAACATACTTTTGATTACAGTCCTTACAACTAATTTCGAAAAACCCCGACTTTTCGTTTGTTTCAACTTTGTCTTTTGGATTGCCTAAAGGTTGTTGTAGTTTATTTCCCGATGAATGAATCACTGTCATACCTAGATCTTTAAAAATCGTACCAATACTACGGAAGAATCGAGAATCGAATAGAATCGATACAAATTTCGGATTTTCTCATTCATTTTGAAAGGTCGAGGAATTTCGAAGCGACTCTTTAAATTTTCGTTTCCTAATTATTTTATCAATTAAACTTACAGAATATCCTTACTTGCAGCTATATCCTTAATCAATGCCTTTTCTTTTTCAAACATCTCCTTATTGAGGAGGAAGATTAGTAAATGATGGACTAGAAAATTAAAACTCGCCATTTTGTGTTGAGCATAATGGTGAGAGTCCTTAGGGACATATCTTAGAGTACTAGTACTTTTTCTGTATATGTCAAATTCTAACTTATCGTCACTATTTCTAATTATTAATACATCTAAAAATGGTAGTTGTCCAGAGTTTTCAATTTTCTATGTGAATTTAACTGATGCTAAACGACTGTTTATTTTAGAAACAAAGTTGACAATATCAGCGACTTTTGTATTAAACACTGCAAAAATATCATCCACATACCTAAGCCAAACCCTGGGGAAATACTCGAATTCTTCTTTTTCTTCCATCTCGAATCTGTTCATGAAGAGACATGTAGGGTGACAAAGAGTTACCCGTTGCTGTTCCTTTATGTTGTTCAAAAAAAATTATCGTTGAATCGAAAGCCATTTTGTTTCATGCAAAGTTTAGTGAGTTGAAGATAATCTTTTACTACATCTTGACTGAGATTGTGTAATTTAGTTTTGTTAATTGCTTAATTCAGTTTCACGACTTGATTGGCAAGACGCGCATCGAGTATAGTATCGAGTGTTTTGAATTTATAGAAACTACTACATCGGTTGTATTAAAGATGCGTCTAGATGTGGATGGTCAATAATGATTGTACATTGAATATTCTCTTAAAACTCGAAATCAACCCAGAAATATTGTTCTTGCAGCTATCATTAAATGAAAATTTGAGTCGTCGTAGTGTTGCTAGGATTTTGAATATAGAACAATTGTTTCCCTACAATGTCCATCCGCTCCTACACAAGGAGTTTTTGAAAATAATTTTGACAAGAGTTTAGTTTTCCAAGGAAATGATGAAACTGTATAATAATGATGACAATTTTGCGCGTAACATTTGTTTTCTGACAAAACAACATGGAACATTTGACCGGCTTAATTATCGCATTTCGTCAAGGCATAATTTTCACTGGAATCAAGAAGCCTACACCAAGCATCCTGAAAAAGTAAATGAGTTAACAGTATTTTGAGGGGACACATTATTACCCTTTTCTACTAACTTTAATAAGAGCGCAATATTTTAAGGTTCAGTAAAACATGGTTTTCTGTAGCAAAGTATTGACATATTTATTGAGTTACAATGTAGACATTGTATGGAACAATGCGTACTCTTTTGGCAAAATTTTGAATAACGGTGTTGCATACATGTGGCGGTACCTCGTTGATATAGCGTCTAATTTCGACCTTCAATGCTTCGGTGGTCGCGGGCTTGTTGACATAAACCTGTGACCAGATAACCGCCAAAAGCCCAAAGGTGTTAAATCGCAAGAGCGTGGCGGCTAATTCTGGTCACCAAACCGAGAGATAACACGACCAGGAAAAGACTCGTGCAAGACCGTCAATGTTTCACGGGCGGTATGGCATGTGGCACCGTCCTGCTGATACCACATGTCGTTGAGAGCAATATCTTCCAATTGAGGCACAAAAAATTGGGTTATTACAGCACGATAACGTTCGCCATTCACCATTACTGCATTACTTGTCTCGTCTTCGAAGAAAAACGTCCCAATGATTCCTCCACACCACAATGCCCACCAAACAGTGACACGTTTTGGATGCATTGCTTTCTCATGAATCATTAGTAGATTTTCTGATTCCCAAATTCGGCAGTATTGCCTATTAACGAAGCCATCGAGATGAAAATGGGCCTCATCACTGAAAATGATTATGTCCGCAAAATCGGCATTCACTTATTATTGTTCAAGGATCCAGTTGGTGAACTCTCTTCACTGTGCATAGTCTGTTGGCAGAAGTTGTTGAGTCAATTGGACTTTGTAGGCATGGAGAAGCAAATCTTTAGTGAGAATACACTGAATGGTGGCTTTGTAACGTCCAATTATTGCGCACGATGACGAATCGACGTCCCTGGACTCTCGGCAACGCTCTCGCGAACTGCAGTGATGTTTTGTTCTGAACGACCTCTACGAGCTCATGTCGTTTGTTTCACATCACTAACTGAACCAGTACTTTCGAATTTTTCGATTATTCTTCTCACAGTAGATGAATGAGGAATATTATTTCGACCGAAAATTGGACGCACATTATGAATCGTGGCAATCAAACTTTCACCATTTTGATAATAATGTTTAACAATCAGAACGCGTTGTTCTATCGGGTAATGCTCCATGTTTACTAACTCCCATCTGTCTCCTATCAACCTGGCATGGAATAATCTTGTGACATGATGACAACCAAACTGGCGCGCAATTCAAATCTTGCGCTTTTATTGAAACACCTTTTATAAACAGTGTAAAGTATTTAGAACTCTTTCCTCTTTCTTGTTTTGCGAAATGAGGATGAAGAAGTGCTAGAAAACGTTTTCAATAGGATGTCCCTCCCTCCTCATTATGGAATATTAGTCAAATAGTATCTAAATGCAGGGACGGTTCTATAGAGATTCCGGGAGTGGTCCATGCCCCCCAACTTCTTAAGCTATATTTATAAAGTAAATATATAAATTGCATTAGCAGCAAGAAATTGCCAAGAGCTAGGATATATGATTGTGACAAATTTATGCACAGTGGCAGGCAAGTGTATGGACCTGTCATTGTGTAATTCAAAGTAAACGGCTAAAAAAAAAAATCGAGAGTATGGATTAGTTACATTTATGAATATTAGTTATGACGACATTGTTATTGTGAGGTGTTTCAAAGAGTACTTTAAACAACGTCTTTTTTATTTTTCTATTTATTTTCTGTTAAATGCTTCATTTTTCATTCTGTTAGTCCTTGTGGAGGTTATTTTAAATATTAGTTTAATTTAATTAGATTCTTGTAGAGTATTTTGTGAAGAATTTTAATTAAATAAATAAAACAATTTTTGAAACTGAATAATTACAAAATACTATTTTTTTTAGTTTTAATTTTCAATTTATTTTATTAGTTTTACAACTACGTCCATCCTCTAAATGAAGTAAAAATTAGATAAATGAAAAAACAGTGTTTTGTAATTATTTAATTTCAAAATAGATTTTCGCAAAGTAACGTCGTCAGCTATAAACTTTTTGAAAACAATTTTTTTTAATGTTTCCTAATTAGCCTGTACAAAGTTTATACGTTTGAAGAGAAGTCTAAAAAACTTCAACAGGAAACGAAAAGAAAAAACGCGTTGCTACGTAAAAAAATGTTCTGCTTAAAAACCGCTTCGAAGAAAATATGAATGGCCCCCATATGTGTGCAAATATAAAAACCGCCAGGGGCGGTCGGTCCATGGAAGCAAGGGAAGCAGTGCTTCCCTAGGGATTATAAAAAAAACACATAATTAGAACCTAATTATTATTTATCACATATATTAATTATTAAAATTTACTTTTACCCAATTTCAATAGACACGGCCCTGCATTTCATCAGCTGAGACAATGTTGCACGTTAAAACTGTAACGTGACGCACTCGACTAATCGAGCCAACACGAACTCGCGCGACAGATGTAAGCTACTTCTTGAAATGCATGACATCCCCACTTCATAATCTTGATATCTGAACAGTATAGCATAGTAACGCGTCTTGTTTTATAGATTTTAATCTCGATTTTAATATCGATTTTAATATTATACTTAATATTAATCTTCCAAGTATTATTCTCAGCTTTTGTACTATATTTGTAAAAACTTTTTTGGTGTTTCTAAACCTGTGGTGCGGGGACAATTGCTTTTTAAAACGTTGAACATTAGTGCGCGTATAAGCAGTTTTAGATATGCTTGCTCAATATGGAAGCTGGTCCTAGCACTGTGGAAAATATTATTTGCGTTTGTGTGGTGTGCAATTTGTTGAAAAAGGGATTTTCAACATATTCGTTTCAAGATAAACTGGATATTATTAGAAACGGGAGACCAACACCTGATTTAAAACTTTTAAAAACGAAAGTTAAAACATGTTATAGGTACTTTAATATTGAAATGTACAGTACTAATCAGTGGTTAACGGGTTGTGAAAATTTCTGTAAATTGTTTTGTTGGCCATGTGTACTTTTCACAAATGAAAAATGTGTTTGGAATAAAAATAGCTTTTCAGATTTAAACAACATTCACAAAGTGACAAAGAGGCATGGTAAGTGTGAAACTCATTTGCGAGCGGTGCTAAAAGAAAAAAACATTTGGAAAGTCACGAATTAAGCATTCATTAGATCAGCAGTTGAAAGAAAGTGACCGGAAGCATAATGAACTTGTAAATAAAAATCGAGAAGTGTTAAAAAGACTTATTGACATTGTTTGTTTTCTCGGCGAAAATGACCTTAGTTTTAGAGGTCATAATATTTTGCAAACTAAATCAAATGACGTTGGATTTTGTGTAAAGAAAATTGAAGAATTCAAAAATTTGATTTGTAACAAAAGAAATGAATTTGAAAAGTTCTGGGAGAAAACTAGTAATAACAATTTAGAGCCGCAAAGAAAAAGAATACGAACTGAATTTATAGGGGATCGTAGAACTTCATATCGAAGACTTTTTATCGAAATTTTGGACAATATCACTGGGCAACTAAATAATAGATTTAAAAATTTTAGTGATATACAATTTTTAGAATTGTGTAATTTTAATGAATTTAAAAATAAACAGTTTCCACAAAACGCACTTCAATCATTGAGTGATAACTACGGAAATATTTTTGATATAGTTGGGTTGCGATCGGAACTTTCAGTTATTTATGCTACAGAAGATATTAGTGAGAAACATAACGCCAACGAACTGATTATCTTTATAAAAGAAAATAGTTTGGATCAGACCTACTTTGAAGTGTTGAAATTGTGTGAGTTAGTGTTGACGATACCTGCAACTAGTGCTTCGGTTGAACGCAGTTTTTCGACCTTAAAAAAGAATAAAAACTTTTTCAAGAAATTCAACCAGTGAAGAGCGGCTTTCAAAATTATCCCTGTTGACAATAGAAAGTGACTTTGTGAAGGAGATGTCTCAAAATTCAAACTTTTACGACGAAGTTATTTCCGACTTCGCAAAAAAAGGGGAGGCGGATTAAACTACATTATAAATAGGTAGGTATGTGCATGTTAACTACTTAACTAGCCGGCTCGATTTATAGTTGGCTAGAGAGTGCACGATGGCAAGTGTGACTGAACAAACTCTCTATTTCGCTGTGGGTTCGATTCCCGTCACCGGCAGTGGCAATGTCGGTGGGTATGGTTGTGTGTCTGCATTTTTTTCATAAGTGTAACCCTCGCCCGTGCAGCTTCGGCTTTGGAATCGGAGGTTGTCTAATTTTTGTGGTGTTTTTATGTTTTATGTTTATTGAGGAGTGGCGGTCCTACAAGTGTACTTTTTTCTAGAGATATCATAACTTTGCGGCTTTCGACATTTGCTTTAAAATGAGTATATGGAAGCCATGCCCCTTTTCTTAACAAAAATTTTGCCTCGCTTCGCTCGGGGCTTCGCACTACTCATCACTATATATCACAAACTGCTTCCCCTGTATCAAAACTCACCGCACGCCCCTGAAAACCGCTATACTCCTTGAAGCGCTTTTTAAAAAAAAATGTCTGCTAACAAAGTTAAAAACGATTATTCGTTACTTTTGCTCAACTCTGCATAATTTTACTAACAATGTCATTGTTGGTACCAGTTGCCTTGAGAATTACACTGCCCAATTTCACTTGTGCAGTAAATGGCGAATGCGCCGGACTTAAAATTTTATTATCTTCATAATTTCATATCTCCATAATTTTAGTATTGAATATAGACGATTTTTTTAACGTATATGTGAGCATTTATAATTTCCAACAATACGGTTTTTTATTTTGTCGTACTTCTAGGGTTAAATAAAAATTGCTGACATTTAATAAATGATAAATGAACTCAAGGAAACGGCGACAGAACATACGTCATATTTGGTTTTCGTAAGTTTACAAGAGAGAGAAGAAATAAGTACCTATTAATTAGGTACACTTGTTTTTCTGATCACGGAATTATATTATACACCGTCATTATTTCGATAATACAGAGCCGTCATAAATGATCAAAATCCACGCGTCTTTCATATTAAGGCAGTACCTGATGAGGATTTTTGCACATATGTATCGTAGCAAAACAAAAGTTTCAACATTATTATAACGTCAAATGCATATCATATCATAGAACAACAAATTGCAAAGAATAAGAATCCATAACAATAATTTACTAATTTGACATATTACTTAGGCAACTGAGTGGGGGATGAGGTATGGACATCCGTTTAATTTCCGATATTCGATCAGTGAAGTTAAGCAGCACTGATCGAGTCCGGCAATTGAATGGATGAACGATAGCTCGTCTAACAGTCGGTAGGCTGTCAACAGACAATCCCCGGACGGCCGCTAGCCTGATGCAGGCGGAGAGGCGAGACCGGGTGGAGGGTCGTAGAGACCTACCCAGGAGGTTTGCCACTCTGCTAGCGGTGTAGGCGGGCAGGCCCAGGCGGTGGGTTAGTTGACAGTCGAAGACCGTGGTTCGGAGTCCACGCTAAACTGTAGGTCCCTAGGTAAAAAGGGCCCATTGTGGCCTACTTGCCTAGTAAAATAAGTAGCTACTACTACTACTACTACTACTACTACTACTACTACTGCTACTAGGCAACTGAGTAAACACATTTTAGTAATGTGGATTGAATATTCTGACGATTATGAATTCGCAGGCTCGCTAAAAAATGCATTCATCTATTTACCAAAAAACTCTTCTTTCTTTGTTTTTTTTTTGCTTTATGTATTATTATTACTGATATGCGTAACCGCGTAGGACGTTTGATTTTATTACTGCTAACCAGAGCAAGATCTGCAATGATTAACAGTGAACTTATGGATTGGTCACGTGGTTGTGGATCATAAAGACCCAAATGTAAACAATAATGCCAAATTACGCAGTTCTGTAATAAAGTTATTTTCACTTCCTACCTAGTTCTTAATTTATTACTTATTAAAAGGAAAATACGATGATAGTAATAACAAAGTGTTACTTTCACAGTTTACAAAATTCTAGTGGAAAGTAAGGGTATTTCTGTGAAACTGATGTAATTTGTTATTGTTCAATTAGCTTGAGTAATATAATCAGGAAATTTCAAAGTACGACTGTATTTGCATTTGAGTATTTTACTGAATACCTACGAAATATTGAAACAAAAATTTATTAAATTAATTTATTTGGGTATAATTAATTGCACCAATTATTATAAATATTATAACAACTTCTTTGTATTAGGAACTGTATTATGATTTGTATCGATGGTGTAGCGCACACGTGATAAGTGAATTTTTGGACAAAAATGAGTTAAACAAGTGCAAACAGTTGCAATTTTGTTTAGTGTACTTAATTCATTTTTACTCACTTACCACAGGTGTGCGCTACGCCAATTGATATTGTCTCGTCAATACATACATTTATGTGAGTGCCTCTTATTTCGGTCTTCATCAAAAATATACTTACTGTTTCTTTTGAAAAAATGACAAGCTCCAAAATCCAAACTAATCTGTTGATATTAACTGTATTATATTTAATTGAGGAAACACCAAACTATGAGCCTTTACAGGGCCTTTACCGGGTCTTTACTGGAAACGCTGGCCGAATAAAGGCCCAGTAAAGGCCCGTACTTTGGTGTTTACTGGGACATAGATTACCTATTCTATGACTGGGACAATAATTGTTGCTGGGGCTATCAGACTGCGCAAACAATATTATTATGGTTGCTAGCAGAAGCTGTATTGTGCATTACAACCGTAAATAATCGAAAATATACCCTGTGGGTTGATTGCTTTCTGCATTCTGATTTGAATAAAAGTGTATGAATAATGTATATGTGACAATTTAATTTAAATATGATTAATATTTTTTACATCATATTTTTTTATCTCATGAAATTATCAATGTATTTCATACACCTATTATTGTTTTTAACTATCATAATGAATACTATTTTTAGGTATTTGCCACGGTCCCATTGTAGCAGGTGTTGTTGGTTCAAAAAAGCCACTTTATGACATATGGGGAGATCCTGTTAATATGGCTTCTAGAATGGACAGTACTGGTTTGGCAAATCACATTCAGGTTATGGAAGGAACAGCCGATATTATTCAAAAACTTGGTTATATTTGCGATTATCGTGGTGAAATATATGTTAAAGGCAAAAATGGTCTTGTTAAAACGTATTTTGTAAGGCTTGATGAAAACTATGATTTAGTTAGAAACTTTACAATTATTAATGACTGATTCTTGTGATTAATGAATAATTAGAGACCTACTTTAAATTGCGAGCATTAAAGCAATTTTATAAGTCTATTAAGAAAAATGTTTAATATATTTTTTTAAACTTAAAAGTGCCTATTTATTTATAATAAATTATTGAACAAATTATTTAAAAATAGCTTAAAATGTATAAATCTAAAAAAAATTGTCATTCATAATTCAACAAAATTAATATTAAATAAATGCTGTCACGTTCATACAGAACACATTTTTTTATAAGAAATTACTTACCATTTGTAAAATTCTTCTACTTTTACTTGGGGTCGTAGCTACTGCTGTATCAACTGTATCAATCAGGGCCCACTAGGAAGGGGGAGGGGGGTAACCTGCCCACCCGTCCTCAATAAAAAAACAGAATCTTTGTATATTCAATAAATTTAACTAACACTTTACATGTCTAATATCTAAGAATCAGATTTTTTTTAACAACGTATCTTTTATTTTTCTATTGTATTTATCTGTTTTTTAATAGTTATGGTTTTGTATTTAAAATAAAAAATATAACCTGTCCTCCTTCTACCATTTTTACTATTTTTTATTCCAGGAGCCTACTTGACAATGTTTGATACAGGCCAACTCAATATTAGTTACGCTCCTGACTTAAATTTTTTATAGCAACAATATTTATATATACCTTTCAGTAATACATTGTTTTGTAAGATTTGAATGTTTTATTTTTGTTTCACTTGTAAATGCTGCAAATGAACTATCAAATAGATAAGTATAAAGCATGTAACCGACAAATATTAAAAACAAATTTGTTTATAAATGTATAATGAACCTCAATCAGTAGTGTATAAAGTATTTTTTTTGGTGTAAGTAAAAGTTACTCATCAACGCTTTTTTGGATGCATAACTTTAATACAACTGATGAGTAGACTGGGCCAAATTCAGTAGTAATTCAATGACGTCAGACATTAGCAGGCGCATATGTAAATAACCGACTGCATATTTTTTGGATTACAACGCATATTTATTTAATCGAAGTTGTTAATATGATAATTGCAAATGTTACATTGTATTTAGAAAAGTTACCTTTCAACTGTCACATACAGACGACAAAGTCAAATTTAACATTTATTATTCAAATTTAAGAATTATTTAGGTCACTAAAATCATACATTCATACACAATATCAACAATTTTAATTTACCGCCTTGGCTGATTTCATATTCTCGGCTATGAAATGCCAGCCTCGGCATTCAATCTGCTACTTTTCCGCAGTTATACGTACGACACCAAGCCAAGACCAAGCTTATAGGGTGAATTAACCTGTTGTCGGCCTTTTAACTGCATTTTGAGATCAATGTAAATATTTCTGCTAAAGAGGAATAAGTTAGTGAGAAATGAATCTTACCATATGGTAAATTGAAGAGTTTTTTATCATAAAAATGTATTGAATACATTATATCCTCATTTACAAAAAAATTAAAAAATGTTTTTCAAGAAAATACACTTTTTACCGGTTATCGGCCGTGAGTGCATTTTTGTCGGCCATTACTTTATTGGTTTTCAGCCCCATGGCCGACATGTACCTATTTGCCGGCCATGTTTGGTAAGATTGCATTTAAGTAGGTATGTTTAAAAAAAATGAGATTCCCGAAAAGATCAGGTTGTAACCGTAAAATTAATGTACATCGTTTGCAGTCAGACGCAATGCCTATTAGATTTTATGGTTGTCCCGAATAGACGGAGAGCTGGCTCCATAAAAAAGCAAGGTATAAGGTACATGAAATGACAATCGTCTAGGGAGACCAATTCTACTTTGGCTTTGAAGCTTCCGCATGCGCAGTTGGGAAACATTTTCCCACTTGTGTTTAATAAACTCTGGAATAAAACTCAAAATTACTTGCCATGATAAAAATATCTAGAGGAAATTATTTTTTTTATAGAATAGGTAGTTTATTACTGTATTATTAACTTGACGCCTGACCATACTAGAATCTATCTAAAAAATTCTTTATCAATACTTATCGTGAATTCAACGAGACCCAAATTAACTTAGGAATTTTAAGGCGACAAACTATAATAAAGGGCAAGGAAAATAAACAAACTATAATAAAGGGCAAGGAAAATCTTACTAACGAACTAAAAAATACTTATTTAAAAAAAAAAATAATAAGTTTGTGATTCGCACCCTGGACCCACCGCGTGCTAGGCGAGTATCTTCTCTATCGTCTAACGAGTTCCTTGCTGACAAACGATTCCAAAAGGATTTAATACACTGTTCCGTTGTCTGTCTCACTTTTGAGAGTACAGCGTAACGCGCATGCGGGAAGCTTTGGAGCCAAGTAGAATTGGTCTGCCTAGACGCTTGTCGTGAAATGTGAATAGCTAGAGAGGTTCCATTAACGCTCTCGAACACCGAGTGGCCAGTCTGCCAGCGCGATTAGGAAGATTAAGGCGGGGGCGAACGGTCAAAGATGACAAATTTTACAATGAAAAAAATGATAATGCTCATGAATAAAAATTATTGGGAAGTGAAGTATTTGTTGCTACGAAACGCGGAAAATTATTGGCAGACGATTTCGTGGAAGAGAAATGGCCGGCAGACTTCAACAAAGCGGCGTTATCTTTAGTGAGAAAAAAATGATAATCCTCATGATTAAAAATTTTTGAGAATGATTGTTAAACTGTTGAGGAAGCTATGTTGTCAATGGCAGACGAAAAAATGGAATACAACATCGGGGCAGACTGTATTGAAGAGCGCGGTCTCGATCGCGCTTAACGAGTTAGTTCCGTACGATGCATTATAACGATTTATTATTTTGTTAATTATATTATGAGGACAATAAGTTAACTATTCCTATATTATACAAGTGCTAAAAGATATGTTTACCATTAAAATAATTTTTTTATTAACAAATAATACAAATAAATTGTAGACTTATTCCATTTCGCTGTTTGTGTCGGATTCATTGTACTGCATATCTTCTTCGCTTTCGCAATCGATGTCATCCTCAGATTGGATTTCGTTAACATCTGTTGAAAAACAAAATTAAAAATTAAAAATGGCTATTAACAAATATAAGAACGAAAGCGTGTGGAAATATTTGTACCTTCAGGCTGTTCTTGATCGATAATAACGTCTTTAACTCTAGATGGTATCTGAGGTCCATCGAACCATTAGAATTGGTATTTGGAGTCGACTATTACCCATCCGCAGTCTTCTGGCACCAAATTAGTCGGAATTTTCTTGTGAGCGTTGCTCCACAATCTGGCGATATACATGGATCTTAAGAATTGTGGTCTTAATTCAGCTGCACAAGGAGGTATCGATGAAGCATCAAAGTCTTGTAGGTTTTTTTTTGAAATGGTTCGTTGACGTTATTGACTTTGTAATTTAAAAAAAAAGCGCAAAACGAGCATTATCTACGGAATCAAGTGATTTCATTATATAAAGTGAACAAACAAATTTTTCAATATTTCGAAATACAGTAAGTCCATCACAATCTTCATTGCTTAATTCAGCAAATGCCCGTTGAAATTGTTAGCTTAACAGTAATAATTTTAAAGGACGCTGTTTTCCTTTTCAAAAAAAGCTGGATTGATATCATCCAGTGAATGCATGAAACCCTGATAAAGATTTACAAAATAATTCTCCGTGTCTATCATAAAGTGCTGACAAGTCAATTATACGCTGTTTGCTTAAAATACCCGTTTGGATCCAAACCTTACTATTATTTTTTAGCTTATCCATGTTGGCTAGCATTATAATAAATATGTCCGTGTCGGAACATTTTATTATAATATTAGCTTCCTCCGGAATATTGCACGCGTGAAAAACTATTTTCGTATCAGCTTCTTCATGAGCTTCTAGCGTATAGATATCATTTATCGAAAATAACAGTGTCATTGTGAACTTTATATTCGTAACACTTATCGAAGTTCAGTAAGACTTTTTATTTTCAAAAAATGGTATTATTTCACTACTCTGTCAATGTACAATTAAAAAACGCACAAGAGCTTCCTTGAAATTGCTATTTCTAAGCTATATGACAAAATTTGCGGGTCTTGTTTGATCAGGTCCAGAAATCACGTACATACGCTCATCACAGTTACCGCCTCGTAGAGATCTTTCCTAATCTTTAATGGACGGTGTATTTATTTTCGATAAATGATATCTACACGCTAGAAGCTCATGAAGAAGCTGATACGAAAATAGTTTTTCACGCGTACAATATTCCGGAGGAAGCTAACATTATAATAAAATGTTCCGACACGGACATACTTATTATGATGCTAGCCACCATGGATAAGCTAAAAAACAATAGTAAAGTTTGGATTCAAACGGGTATTTTAAGAAAACAGCGTATTATTGACTTGTCAGCACTTTATGATAGACACGGAGAATTATTTTGTAAATCTTTATCAGGGTTTTATGCATTCATTGGATGTGATATCAATCCAGCTTTTTTGGAAAAGGAAAACAGCGTCCTTTAAAATTATTACAGTTAAGCGAACAATTTCAACGCGCATTTGCTGAATTAAGCAATGAAGATTGTGATAGACTTACTGTATTTCGAAATATTGAAAAATTTGTTTGTTCACTTTATACGATGAAATCACTTGATTTCGTAGATAATGCTCGTTTCGCGCTTTTTTTTTTTAAATTACAAAGTCAATAACGTCAACGAACCATTTAAAAAAAACCTACAAAATTTTGATGCTTCATCGATACCTCCTTGTGCAGCTGAATTAAGACCACAATTCTTAAGATCCATGGGTATATCGCCAGATTGTGGAGCCACGCTCACAAGAAAATTCCGACTAATTTGGTGCCAGAATACTGCGGATGGGTAATAGTCGACTCCAAATACCAGTTCCAATGGTTCGATGGACCTCAGATACCATCTAGCGTTAAAGACGTTATTATCGATCAAGAACAGCCTGAAGGTACAAATATTTCCACACGCTTTCGTTCTTATATTTGTTAATAGCCATTTTTAATTTTTAATTTTGTTTTTCAACAGATGTTAACGAAATCCAATCTGAGGATGACATCGATTGCGAAAGCGAAGAAGATATGCAGTACGATGAATCCGACACAAACAGCGAAATAGAATAAGTCTACAATTTATTTGTATTATTTGTTAACAAAAAAATTATTTTAGTGGTAAACATATCTTTTAGCACTTGTATAATATAGGAATTGTTAACTTATTGTCCTCATAATATAATTAACAAAATAATAAATCGTTATAATGCATCGTACGGAACTAACTCGTTAAGCGCGATCGAGACCGCGCTCGAGACCGCGCTCTTCAATACAGTCTGCCCCGATGTTGTCTTCCATTTTTTTCGTCTGCCATTGACAACATAGCTTCCTCAACAGTTTAACAATCATTCTCAAAAATTTTTAATCATGAGGCTTATCATTTTTTTCTCATTAAAGCCGCTTTGTTGAAGTCTGCCGGCCATTTCTCTTCCACGAAATCGTCTGCCAATAATTTTCCGCGTTTGGTAACAACAAATACTTCACTTCCCAATAATTTTTATTCATGAGCATTATCATTTTTTTCATTGTAAAATTTGTCATCTTTGACCATCCGCCCCCGCCTTAATCTTCCTAATCGCGCTGGCAGACTGGCCACTCGGTGTTCGGGAGCGCTAATGGAACCTCTAGCTATTCACATTTCATGTACCTTATACCTTGTTTTTTTATGTAGCTAGCTCTTAGACTAGAATATTTTTTCAAAATCTTTATCTATTCGTGAAAATAGGGATGCTAAACTTCGGGCAATTAAGCAAGCTAAATTTGTCCAAGCCCTGCAGGAAAGTAAAAAGAATATTTATATCTCCAAAATTCCATCAGCTATAAAAATTACGAAGAATTTCTCAATATCAATTGCGTTCACAGAAAAATAATTATTCAAAACAGCCTGATACACTATAAGTCTGCAATTCAATATTTTGGTAGATAAATATGAATAAAAATAAGTGCACATAGGTAATAGATTTTCTAAAAATTATATTGCATAAACTGTTATTTGGTGCTTCATAACTGATAAAATTATAATGATGATAATAAAACACATTTTACTTTGTTAGCATCAAAAGACAGTTTCAACTTTTTCAAACTATACTTTAGAGTTGTCAAAATTTTCCAAATTTAAACAATCTTAAAATATTACATGTATAAGCTTAAAATTAAATTTATTAGAATTGAAATGTTTAAATCTATCAATAGCTATTTACTTAATGGGCAGTTACACATATCAATCGTCATTCAGTCTTTGATGTTTTTAAATTATTGTAATTTTTGTTTGTTAATCCTAGTATAGAAACTTTTACTTAATAATAATAATAATAATAATGTTTATTAATTTCAGAAAACTACAGTACAAGTACAGGTTTAAGAAATTTTGTCATAGTTGTACAAGAGAGTTAGTAATAGTAACATAACAGGAAATATTAACATATTTATAACTTATAAAATTGTCATTTTTAATAATTTTAGCATTAAATTAAATATACAGTCAAAAGTATAGACAACTAACTACTGAAAATGTAATAAAATATACATAGAAAAGACACGTATACACGAAGGATATGTTAATAAATATACAATAGTACAGCTAACAGTAACTCGAAACAATAATTAAAAAGTTGACATAAATTCACCTATGGTATAGCAGTTTTTATTTATTAATAATGACTTTACAGCAGTTTTAAATTTATAAATTGATGGTAAACATTTAACAGATTCAGGTAAAACATTGAAAAGCTTACACCCATTATAAAAAAGACTTTTTTTGATAAAGAGCTGAATCATGTTTTGGTGGTATAAAATTGTTTTTTTTCTGGTATTATGATCATGCTGGGCTCTGTTTTCTGAAAATTTTGTTTTATTTTTATATACAAAACAAGTTACTTCATAAATATACACAGAAATCATAGTGAGTATATTTAGTGTTTTGAATGCATCCCGGCACGACTCATCATATTTTAAATTAGCCATGATTCGTAACGCTCGCTTTTGTAAAACAAAAACACTATGTGCATCATGTGATTGTACTATGGCATATTTAATAGTAGAATGAATAGATGCAAAGTATAATTGTTTTATAATTGATGAACTACACTGTTTTGATGTTATGGCTAAGGCAAAGCATGCTTTTGATAATTTAGCACAGACATCTTGTATATGACTAGACCATTTAAGATGGCAATCTATCCTTAAACCTAACATTTTTGAGTTGTTTGAGTAGCTCAGGCTCGTTATCCCATCCAACATTATGCTGTCATTTATTATTATGTTAGATTGCGATGTTTTAAACGCAATACATACTGTTTTTTTCGCAATTAATACATAATTTGTTTTTTTCAACCCATCTATTTATTTTTTTGTATATTATTATTGCACAGTTCTCCGCATCAGTCAGACTGTTACATCTTATCAATACATTAGTATCATCAGCATATGATACTATTGAGCATAATGGATGTTCTAAATAATTCAGCATGTCATTAATAAAAACCACAAATAATGTGGGGCCTAAAATAGATCCTTGGGGAACTCCTGTATTTACAGCATTAAGACTTGAATATACATTTTGAATTTTAACCTGTTGTGAACGATTTGATAAATAGGATCTAAACCAATCATGAGCTATGCCTCTAACGCCATATGTTTCTAACTTATTTAATAGTAAATTATGATCGACACAATCAAAAGCCTTGGAGAAATCTACAAAGAGCCCTAACGCAATTTCAGATTTGTCCAGTGCATTAACTATACCATTTACAAAATCGCTGAGAGCAGAATCAACACTTTTCTGTTTTGTAAAACCATGTTGGCTTTGAGAGAGCATATTATTAACTGTGAGAAAATCTACTAATTGCATATTAACTGCAGGTTCAAAAATTTTAGAGACGCTGGGAGCTAGGCTAATTCCTCTATAATTACTAATTAGGTTTGCATTGCCTTTTTTAAAGAGGGGTATTGCATTAGAGATTTTTAATTTATCGGGGTACGTGCCTTGTTCAAGAGACAGATTAATTATATAGGTCAAAGGGCGAACGATGTATACACTGATAGTCTTTAATAGAGAGTTGGATATCTCATCAACCCCAGAGGAGTTCGAATTCTTTAACTTGTTTATTAATTCTAGAACTTCGCCTTCTGAGAGAGCTCTAAGAAATAGTGAATTTCTAGAACATTTTAGACAAGATTTTATAAAACAATGGTCTATGCCTTTAGGAAGATTAGAGACTACATTCTTAGCGGAAGATATAAAAAAATCATTAAATGTCTCAGCGCATTCTTTAGAATTTAAAATTTTACCATTATCTTCTATTTTAATCTGTAAATCGTGATTTTTGGATCTACCTAAAGTGTTATTTATAATATTCCACATCGCTTTGCTTTTATTTTTTGCGTTTGATACCAGCTGATCATTTATTTCCATATTAACTGACGAAAGCAATCGTCGATATTCATTATTAGCTATTTTAAACTGCTCTTTGAACTGAGAATATTTTCTACTGAGATCAGCGAAAAACTGTACTTTCTTTCTGGCTGCTATTACCTCCGGTTTTTTTATGATTCTTTGTACATTATTAACTTTTTTATTACAGTTTTTTGGTTTAGAGATAGGAAAACAGATCTCAAAGTAATAAGATAAAGTATCCATAAATGAGTTAAATGCATCATTACAATCTTGAGTAGCCCAAACCTCAAACCAACTTGTATTTTTTAGATAGGTACAGAATTCAGAGATATTATTATCACTAAAGAAACGCATATAGTGGACTTCACTGTCAATTACTCTATTTACGGAAATTTTAACAGACTGAGCAAAATGGTCTGACAGGTTATTTTTTATTACACTTGCTTCATGAATTGCATCGTCACGATTAACTATAATGTTATCAATACACTTACTAGATATAGAAGTTACTCTAGTTGGTTCGTGAATGGTTGGACGCATGTTGTTGCAATTTAAGATGGTTGACAGCTCTCGTAGGGTAGGACAATTTACATTAAAGTCTATGTTAAAATCGCCACCTATTACTATGCATCTATTACTATGTAAAAATAAGTCTAATAATTTACCAAACTGATTGAAAAAAAATGTTGATATCACCATTTGGAGGGCGGTACACAACTAACACTACAATATTAAAACCTTGAAATTCAACACCACAACACTCAAAACTATTATTCACAGACAAATTGAGACAAGAACTAATGGGTTTAACTTCAATATAATTTTTACAGAATATAGCTACACCCCCATGTTTTTGTTTAGATCGGCAAAACGAAGTACATAATTTAAAATTTTGGAGACTGATTAAGTTAATTTCCTCCTCAGATTGCCAATGTTCACTTATTAATAACACATCCGTATTATGTTCATTTAAAAATATATCCAACTGCTGAATTTTGTTCCTAATACTCTGTATATTTTGATGGGTCACGACAAAAGCTGCAGTTTCTTCTATGGGTCTAGTATCAGTTGCGATAATCGGGGGTATAAAAAAGTTCACTATCTCGCCTAGTCTGAGAAATACTATTGTCAGAGGGTTGCCTATTGTTTATTTCATATATACATGGAGGCTCTAAATTCACGAATTTTAAATTTTTTTTGAGGCTTTGATGACTTTATTATACTTGAAAGACATCTAGAAATATACATTTTGAAATCGTTATTTATTATTTTATTATTTATGTCTACATAACCTATAAAACCCTGTGTGTATTTGTTGATTCTAAACAAGAATTCACATAATTTTACATTATACTTATAAATATGCTGTAGCCTGAATGTGTTTTTCGAAAAATACGGAACCGATGTAAATATAATGTTTGTATGCAAGCACTGTTTTAGTTTGTTACAGATGAAACGAAAAGGAGTTCTTTTTGCATATATATCATTTGAACCAGCGATTATTATAATATGATCATTCATTGTATAACTTTCATTTAAAACTTCCATTTTATTCATAACTTCACTTAAAGTCGCTCCAGGTTTAATAAAAGAGGTAATTTCATATATGTTGGGATTTAGAAGCTTGCTGATTTTTTGATTTATATATTTGGCATTTTGATCTCCCAATATTAATACACGTTTTCGCAAGAAGATTATGGACTTATAGCTTCATAAACAATGCTAAAAATGTCCCATAAAAATGTTATTTATTGGAAATTTAAATCTAAAATCTATTATACTCTCATATCCATTTTCACAATAGTTTAGTACATGAATTCCGCTAGGTTTTTGCTTTGAAATTTCCTTTTCCCTTTAGAAAAAATCGAATGGGGTGCAATATAAGGGCTCAGGTCGCAACTGGCAACCTCGTTTTTTACAGGAATCTCTTACTAAACGCTAAAAATAATTTAGCGCTGTTTATTATTATTCGTTTTTACTATGCTCACGGCTAAGTACGCTGATACTCACCTGGAGCGGCAGAAATGCTAGGAAAACAGATATTTTTATTATATTTTTCAGTTAATTTGTTTCTTTATTCTACAAAACGAAAAATATTTTCTAGTATTCACTGTGAAGATACATTCAGATGCATTTCTAAAAAAATTTGCTCCGCCCCTCCGCATTGGTAATTTTGGATGTGACGCACATGCTCACACAGGATTTAACTGAAGCACAAAAGTTTTTACACCATTAAAATACTTGTGATAATAGAGAATTGCCTTCAACCATGTCCCCCAACGTGCTAAAATAGGTTGTTATGGCAATGGGATGTCGGGACAGGCCACACGAAAGTTCTAACACGTTTAGTGGCTTTTACAAAAATCTGGTTTGTATATACAATTAGCGCATCTACCCTGTGTAATTTTTAAAAATTGCGTCTGTTACCAAACGTAGGGCGAGTATTGAAATAACGCAGACTTCTGTTATGAGGACTATTTCTAGCAATTTCATTGGCCGTTTCAAGGCCACGGCATGGCGTGCTCATCAGATATCATTTTTAAAGGGGAATTCGGCACCGTGAAAATAAACAAACTATAATAAAGGGCAAGGAAAATCTTACTAACGAACCAAAAAAATACTTTAAAAAAAAAATAAAACGTTTGTGATTCGAACCCTGGACCTACCGCGTGCTAGGCGAGTATCTTCTCTATCGTCTAACGAGTTCCTTGCTGACAAACGATTCCAAAAGGATTTAATACACTTCAACATGTCATGTAACTGCGCATGCCCTGCGGCTATCTTAAAACGGCCAATGAAATTGCTAGAAATAGTCCTCATAACAGAAATCTGCGTTATTTCAATACGCGCAAACGTAGGGCATGGCTCGTACATACATGTATGTATTAAATGTAGAAAGACAGCTTTTAGCAACACCATTAAGACTTGTGAATTAGTTTTGTTGTCTGTTAATTGTCCTCTAATTGCTTTTATCGATGTTAGAAATATAGATTCCAGGGTCGGACTGGCTCGGTCGCCAGGTCGGCAATTGCCGACAGGGACAAACACATCTGGGGGCCAAGCTGCAAACTGAAACCATGTTTTCTACATTTTCCTTTTTAGGAAATTATTTTCCATTAACAAACTCAAAAACATTAGTCTGGCTCCCGGGCGCCAGCTAGTACAAGTGGTTTACTCTTTACTGGTGTAACCAGCGATTTGTAAGAAGCTGAAAGATGTAAAATCGGCATTAGTAGCGCCATCCATCCCATATTAGCGAGGTTACTATTCGCGTGCTTCTCGGTTCTGTAAGTAAATTAGACCCTGCCTCCCCAGGCGTTACACTATGCTTTATCCAATAACTATTGTTCACTTTTGACCAGCTGATGTGTATGGTATCATGCGGATTCGGCTCATCTCTCTCAGTCCTGTCAGTAAGTGGTGTGTTAGATGATTGTGTGTATTAACAGTTATTTATGTACCAAGGAGTATAGTCAGTGTTTTAGTCCCGGCATTCATGCTAATGTTATCTCTTAGTAACGTAGAAGTGAAGCAAGCTGTTGTTATTGAAGGGTTACATTTTATATTTCCGGAAACCTTGGATGTACTTCATAGAGATTGAAGGAAAATCATCTATTGTGACTTGAGTACCTCAAAAATTATTGTATTATAAGTAGAAGAAGCTCTAGAAATCTTGCTCCATTTGGATTAACAAAACAACAGTATGAGTACCTCAAAAACTGTATTATAAGTATAGGTCTGAATTTGTTTTTCATTGATTTTATACGGTAAGTGGGAATTTGATGGTTCTTCTGGACAAAGCAAACGTAAACAAATTTTGTGAGGCGAAAGTTAACTAATATCGATTCCAATCTGTTGATATCATTGCTTGTGCCACTTAAGCTTGTTAATGAAGCGAATGGCAATATTATTTGGCAAAACGCATCACCCTCGTTAATCCTCTTTTGTCGTCTTATTCTTATAGAGTTTACAAAAGAAACTCCCAAGAAAACCAGGAGTATTGTCGAGGAAATTGAACCACAAATACTTGCATTACCACCTTCTTCTGTAGTGATAAATGAAATAAGATTTTCTGTAAAGCTCACGTCATACTTCACTATGCTATATGGTAGAGTGGTTCAAGTCTTTTAACAATACACCATCGAGTGCCACGTGTAATGTATGCCTATAGCTAAACGGAGAAAAATGAACGATCTTGCATGTGTAAAGCAAAAGCCAGAAAGAGAAGAAACATTCAGATTGGAGCTATGAACTTTACACACTTGGATCAAATTTATGAAGTTAGTTCTTCATATATTCTACATAATTCCAAAAGTGATCTACGAAGAAAATAAGAAACATTTCCTTAACGCTTTTGATTTAATAATTGACAAATTTCGTCAAGTTAGCGGCACCAGCAATGACGGAAATAGTTGCTCACTTGTATGTCTGAAATAACAGGAGTGATAAAATGGTTCCATGTCATACTTGAAACTATATGTCTAATGGTACGAAAATTAATGAGTTAAAATTTGTTGATTACATACGCACTTCAGCTGAACTTTATATAAGCAAATTTAAATGGTACGTTTATTATCATACATCTGCAGATTTTTCAATTGTCACTCCCGCGCCCCCCTCCGTGGGGATATTTGCAAAAGTAACGGTGGAATATTGTATTGTCATCTGATCTTGGTAACTGTAAAATTTCATCAATTGGTTATGTCAGGAAGTGTGTTAAATGAAGGATGCAAGATTTGAAGACCAACAGTCTGGAAAAAAAACCTGAATGAAAAAATCTACATTGTGAGTTAAAGAAAAGCAAGAAAAAACATCAAATTTGATATATTTGTTACATGGGTTTATTTTTTTATAACTTCATACTTACAAAATAAGTCTTACAACAAATATTTTAGGTAAAATTATTATAGGTACAAATTCACGAAATATAGTAGATATAAAACAGTGGCGTACCATGATCTTTATGGGAGGAATGTAAAAATAATATAAAATCCAAAAACTTTACCTAAATAAAAAAATGTGCTATTGTGAATTACAGTAATTAGAGCAGACGCTACCATAACGTTTTTATTAATATTTATTATATTTAAACATAAATAAGGTCGAAGCCAAAACTAATTTGCATAAACTGTAGGTGTAACAAGATATATAATATTTCTATAAAATAAAGGAGTTAGTTGATAGCATGTTTATTAATATCATAAATTACTCATTATAGACTTTTTTTATTAAGTATATTTTTATTTTTTAGTTTTGTTTGAGAACATTGGGGGATATATCCTCCTTATCCCCCCGTAAATACGCCACTGTAGACAAAACGTTAACTTTTCTAAACTTATTGCCTATAATGACGCAAATAGTTTGTATTTCTTCAAACGTTTATTGAATAATTTGTTGATGCATGTTCTGCCGATTCTTGAAAAAATTGCACCATAACAATTAAATATGTAGCTACAGATGATAGTATCTGAAAAATAAAATATGGTTTACGTCAAATTTAATAATAATTAATTATTTTCCGTAAATTGTACATCACATATCACATATTCTATAAATACTAGATAAGAATAGATACTTAAACTTAATCTTTTACAACTTTATTTATTTAGAAGTTATTACAAAACAAAATCTTATTTTAGATAAGATAAATAAAAGCATAACACAATTTCATTGAAGTTAAAAATAGCTAGGTTGATTTTACTATGCAGATATCAAAGATTATATACATTGTGTAATCTTTGCATACAAATATGCCGGTATTCGCATAGCCAGTCGGCCGCCAGCAGGAGATCCACCGAAATTCAGCCCGTCGTTGTGGCGCAGTTAAACTTATATCAGGGCTCATGTATGAAGAGACACATGGTGTATTGAAAGTTTTTCTTTGAAAACGTCATCCGAGACGC